>SKCR01046961.1:0-49704 GCA_019454045.1 Zanthoxylum bungeanum | reverse complement strand
TCATTATCAATGACCTGATCATGTTCCTTATCAATATGGAAACCATATCTTTCAGGCTCATATCTTTCCCTATCAGACCTTCTAAGTTCATAACCTTGTAGTTGTTCCGTCGTTGCCCTTTTGAGAGGCATGGGGTTTAGTTCTATGTTAGTTTGTTCTTCTCGTATCTCTTCGAGGTCAAGTCTACTCCCACTATGTTTCTTGAGAAGGAATTCATTATCTAGAAATTTAGCATTTCGTGAGACAAATGTTCTTGGTTCATTTGGGATGTAGAACACGTATGCTCTTGAGTTCAAGACATATCTTACAAACTCACATTTAACTGACCTATCATCCAATTTTTTAGTTTGTGTGAGCTTAACATATGAGTCACATCCCCAAACACTTAGATAACTAAGACTAGGACGTTTCCCAGACCATAAATCATATGGTGTTTGACTAACAGTCTTGGAAGGAACTTGGTTTAGTAGTAGTGTTGCAGTTTCTAAAGTAAGACCCCAAAATGAAGAGGTAGATCCGTGCCTGGTATCATTGATCGGACCATATCTAATAATGTCTGATTTCTCCTTTTGGAGACCCCATTATGCTCTGGAGTTCCCGGAGGAGTCCACTGGGGTTACAATGCCATTTTCTCTCAAGTAATCTTGAAATGCGTCGCTTAAGTATTCACCACCTCGGTCAGACCTTAGTGACTTAATAATTTTATTAAGCTATTTTTCTACTTCAGCTTTGAAGTCTTTGAATTCTCAAAAGCTTCAGATTTGTACCGCATAAAGTGCACATACCCATATCACAGTGATCATCGATAAAGGTAATGAAGTAGGAGAATCCACCTCTAGCGGTGACTGACATTGGTCCGCATACATCAGAGTGTATGGGTTCTAATGTCTCCGTTGCACGATGTCATTTACCTTTGAAGGGTAATTTGGTCATTTTACCAAGTAAACAAGACTCACAAGTTCCATAAGGTTCATATTTGAAGGGTCTGAAATACCTATCCTTATGTAGCTTAGTTAATCTTGTTTCATTGATATCACCTAAGCGATTGTGCCATAGAAGTGATTCATTGAGATTATTCGAGTTAACGTTGTATATATTAGAGGTTGAACATTCTTTGTTAGTTTGTAAAACATAGATACCATTATTCAAAATACCATCTCCATATTTTATTTCATTGAAATAAATAGAACATTCATTACAACTTATTAGGCATGAAAAGCCTTTATTACATAAAGAAGAAATTGAAATGATGTTATTTACTAGAGAAGGTACATAAACACAATCTTCTAAGTCTAAAACTAAACCATTCAGCAAAACTAACGAATAAGTCCCCACGCACAATGTAGCCAGTTTTGTTCAATTACCCATGCGTAAGTCAACCTCCCCATGACAGAGTCTCCTACTGTTTCTCAGGCCCTGCACATTGTTACATAAGTGAGTCCCAAACCGGTGTCAAGCACCCAAGTAGAAGGTTCAAAGTTTTGAGAATATAGTTCAATCATATACAACATACCTGAAGCATTGGGCTTCTTGGCCTCTTGGGTTTCCCTAGCTTCCTTGGCTTTCAAGGATCTGCAGTCTTTCTTCCAATGACCATTCTTTCCATAAAAGAAACATTTCTCATTTTTCTTTTTCTTCTCCACCTTACCATTGGGCTTAAGGTGATCTAGAGCCTTGGTCTTGCCCTTATTTTCTTTGGGCCTCGTGGCTTCAGGTTTGTACCCGTAAGCATGACGGAGGTTTTAAGCTTCAAGTCATTCTCTGCTTAGTTTATCAGATTGTATAATTCTACTAAAGTAGCTTCTTTATTAGACAGATGAAATTGCATAATAAAGTTAGAGAAGTCTTTTGGTAAGGACTGAAGAATTAGATCGTGACCTATCTCATAATCCATGATAAACCCGAGGTTGGCCAATTTTTCAATGTGGCCAATCATCTTAAGCACATGTCCACTAACAGATCCTTCTTTATACCTTGTTTGGAATAAGGTACAAGAAACTTGAAATCTCACGGTATGAACGGAAGTTTCATACAACTCCTTCAAGTGAAAGATGATGGTTTGAGCAACCATATCTTCGTGAGCTTTCTGAAGTTCGTCCGACATAGAGCCAAGCATTATGCAAACTGCTTGCTCATCATCATCGACGTGTTTCTTCTAAGTATCAAATATATTTTGGTCAGCATCTTCTGCGGGTTCATGGGGAAATGGTCTTTCAAGAACATAGAAAATCTTTTCTTGTCGTAAGATAAATTTAAGGTTTCTAAACCAGTCATTGTAGTTGTCCCCTTTGAGCTTATGCTCATCAAGGATGGAACGAAGTGATATTCTGTTTTCCATTTGAATGTTTGTGAAATATTTTTGTAAGTGTTCCTAGAACATTCCAAGATCATCTAAGAGTGATTAGTGTGTGAATAAAATCAAAAGAGTTGTGGAAATACTCACATTGATCGGATGAGTTTCAAAACATTTGTATGCATTTCGTTAGAAGCTCCAAGCCTTCTTGAGTGTTTCCAACACTTAGGTGAGTTTCCATATCACATTGATTCACTCCTTAAAGTGCTAGCTTGGACAAAAATGAAATAAAAATTTCCTTCAAGGGAAGCTTTATTTTCGGCAAAATGGAAGAGAGAAGATGAGATGATGAATAGTGATGTGTTACAACTTCTAAAGTTTGTCACTTTAAATAATAAGTTGAGTGTTGGTATTTGGCTGAGTCAAATAAAAGCAATCCAAGACTTTATTCTCAACCAACTACCAAATTCCATCAAGTGTCAAACATTTTGATGTAAGTTGTTGGGCCCCACTTCAAATTCTAAATTTAAGTCGGACATCCAACACGCAACTTCGCTCGGGCCCGGGTTCGCTTAATTCTGAATTAAGCAAATTACCATTGCGACTTAATTAAATCCAATTTAATTAAATAATAATGCCTTGCAATATTATTATGTAAGTCGCTTATGAATTAATTCTAAATTAATTTGTTCGCTTGAATTAAAATCTAATTTTAATTCCGCTTTGAAATCCGATTTCATTTAATATATCTAATATATTTTTTTAGCCCAATTAAATAAATTAAATAGTAAAATCTAATTTCACTATTAAATTTACTTTACCGATTAATTGTAAATTAATCGCATTCTCTCTTCTCGACGAATTTAATCCCAGATAAATTCTCGACACAATTAATCTCAGATTAATTCTTTCTCTTTTAATTAATCCCAGATTAATTTATTGCCGTAATTAATCCCAGATTAATTTTCTCTCTCATAATTAATCCAGATTAATTTTCTGTTCGAGTCAAATCTCAACGGTGAATCTTCGGGAAGCGACCCAAGAGATCCCTGGATATGTTGGCAGTAAATACGGTCATCGGACTATCCGAATACGTGCGTACCCAGTAACACGTTCTCATCGATTTACAAGACATGGTTGGCTTCTTGCAAAACACCATACCTACCCAATTCTCCAGAAATATTCTTTAAAGGAATATGTAATCTTTGTCAGGCGTAGTATACGTAGTATTGCGTATTACGATCAAGTACCAGATGTCACATGCAAGCCCTAGGGCTGGAAATGTGTCTGCCGCGTACGAAGCATATATCGGATCACTAGCAACTAGTCTCTATAATCGGATAATCATGACCTTGTCATATTATCCCGATAGCGGCAGCATACAACAGTACCAGTTCCGTATCCTGCATGATATTCATCTCCATATGACTGAAGTGATACTTCCATCTTGACATCACACCCAATACACTACGATTCTCAATATACCCAGAAGAGGCGTACACAGAATCTGTTAAAGTCTCGGACGACCAAAACCAAAGTATACTGATTGTCGCAAGTAATAGCGATGCAAGTCTCAGGTTAAGACCAAATACACCTACCCTGATTCGGATTCCCATAGACACATAGTCATACTACCAATGGGATTCTGAGGGGTCTATCCAGAGCGAAGCTGTTTCCGTACCATCGGTAAATAAAACCTCCTATTACAATTGCATGAGTATCCAATACCCAAATATATGAGAACTATGTCATTACGCTTCCATAACACGCACAAGTGTAATACTAGCCTATTCCGCATTATCGATGTCCAGTCTCGATAATACTACGACTAGGGATATTTAATGATTAAACCTTTCGTGGATTAATACTGTCTCATATCGTATTAATCTGGTACTAATCATATGGACTTATATCATTTATATATCCCGGTAATCCAATTACAAATGATAAAAGAGCAATTTTCTTTGTCACATAGTTTATTTGTACAACAACACCATTTTCTGTACAAATAGTGATGCTATAGGTCATAATTGTCCAAAAATCCCCACTTGGCCTATAGCCAATAACTCAAGTGTTCTACACCTGAACTATGTACGGGTTGTTCAAACTTCTGCTGAGAAACAACTTTCGTCAACAGATTTGTAATGTTATCATCTGATGCGTTTTATTCGATCATCATGTAGCCACGATGTATGATCTGACGAATCAGATGAAATAGTCGAAGTATATACTTGGATTGTTGATTAGACCACGGTTCCTTAGCCTGTGTTGTAGCCCAGCTCAGCTGCTAACAGAACTACACCTAATGCAATTAGGATTATATAGATCCAAAATGCTTCTTTTGCTGCCTCAGCTGCAGCAATGTTCCGCTCTTGTTGTTTATTCGACAACAGTATCTTGCTTGGAAGATTTCCAACTCACTGTTCAGTTATTCAAACCATATATGTACCCTTATTGTGACTTATAATCGTTTTTATCGGTTTGGAAACTTGCAGCGGTGAACCTAGTTACCTCAAGTTCTCATTTCCCCATTTTTTAAGAATGCAACCTTAGTTCGTCTAAGATACTTAAGGATGTTCTTAACATCAATCCAGTGATCATCACCTGGATTGGCCTGATTGTGACTCCATATGCTCAAAGCATATGAGACACCAGGTCACGTATATAACAAAACGTACGAACACTGAGAGAGTGTCAGCAGCTTTCTAGATCTATCCAATTAGATCTTTATTCCTAGAATAAAGCCTGTTTCTCCCAGGTATTCTATGGAGAATTTTAATGAAAGCTAAGCTTTCACCGATTATAACATAGGAATGTTATTGCTAAGAAACAATACATCATCAACTTATAGGACATGCATTGTCAGTGCGCTCCCACTAACCTTCTTATATACACATGAATCATATTCGTTTTGAATGAACTCATATACCATTATGATCTCATTAAAACGTTGGTTCCAAGAACACAATGCTTGCTTCAATCCATAAATGGATCGATTTAACTTGCAAACCTTGTTTGCATGTTTTGGCACGAAAAAACCATCAGGATGTTGTAAACATCTCCCAAAAGCTTTCCATTAAGGAAAGCAGTTTTGACGTCCATGTGCCATATTTCATAAATCAAACATGCAGCATTAGCAAGCATTATCCAAATGGATTTAATCATGGCAACATGTGAAAAAATTTCATCGTAGTCGACACTATATCGTTGACGATACCTTTTCTATACAAGCCTTGTTGTGTACATTAGTATGTTTCTATCCATGTATGTCTTCCTTGAAGACTCATTTAGTACCAATGGGCACAATGCCTTTTGGTATATCAACCAGTGTCCAAACTTGGTTGGTATACATGGAATCCATTTCGGATATCATGGCACTTTGCCATAAAGTGGAGTCGATACCTTGTATCACTTCCTCATACGTAGTCGGTTCACCTTCCTCAATAAGATTGATATCTATATGAGGTGAGATCAGTAACCCATACCTCCCAGGTTGTTTTCTGATTCTCTCCGACCTACGCGGTTCTTATGTATTCGAAGATTATTGGTACAGTTTCATCCCTGATGAACTGTTGGTGTTCCGTGAGGACTCGTGTGCTGGAATAGTATTACTCTGATTTTCATCGAGTTTTACTTTCCTCCCACTTACCACTGCATATAGGAATTCCTCTGAGGAAAGCCGCATGGAGAGCAACAATTACATTGTTCTCTTATGAGTTGTATAAGTACTATACTTTGGTTTCCATAGGACAACCTACAAATAGGCACTTATCCGATTTGGGTTCTAGTTTGGTACCATCCAAACATTTAGCGTTTGCCCAACATTCCCAAATCTTCATGAATGAGAAACCCGATTTCTTTCCTGTTCAAATCTAATATGAAGTATATCTAACAGATTTTCATGGAACCTTATTCAAAATAAGGTTTTCACTGTTTAATGTGTATCAAAAGAAGGAAATTGGTAGCTTAGAGTGACTCATCAATAACCTTACCATGTCCAACAAAGTTCGGTTTCTCTGTTCGGACGCACCGTCAATTGAGGTGTCTCGGGAGGAGTCCACTGTGAAAGAATACCATACTCTTTCAAGTTATCTTGAAACTTATATGTTTAAGTATTTTCCACTACGGTTCAACCATAATGTATTAATACTTTTACCGGTCTGTTTCCTTACTTCGTGTCGAAACTCTTTGAATATATCAAAAGTTTCTGATTTGTGTGTCATAAGATACACATAACCATAACGCGATGCAACATCCATAAAGGTTATGAAGTACTCATAACCACCTCTAGCCTAGCTAGACATGGGCCCACATATGTCCCCAAGAATGAGGGCTAACAGCTCGGTGGCACTTGCACTTTTACCAAGTAAAAGGTGTTTAAAAGCACTTTACCTAATAAACTAGATTCATAGACATCATTTGAATTAGAATCAAATCTGTCCTAGTATCCGCTCTCAACAGATTTATTCAGTTTGAGCTTTTGTTTGTCATGTTATATGTTTGAGATTCATTTATATTCAAAATATAAATATTTTTATTCACATCTAATGTGTATTCTCAATATCATCTTTATAAACAAAACACCTAGTGTTCTGGAACATAAAGGTATACCCACAACGGGTTACAATAGATATTGAGATAATGTTTCTAGTCAAACTAGGTACATTATAACACTTTCCTAATTTAGGTACATGCCCCAAAGGGCAGTTCCAAAACTTAGGTTTCTCTACGGCCAAAACAACGACTCATGTCTTGTTTTTGACTCATAGTTCGATCTCATCTGAAGTCAGTATCCTGCTCATCAGCAGATCGCGCACATCAGTACTATGTATGTTCCACATCCAGTATCAAAAATCTAATTTTTAAACTAGTAGTGGTCATGTTTATAACAAACATTCTTGAAGTCGGAGCCTTGCCCGCCTTCACTTCCTTCATGTCTGCTTTGTCCATACGGCAGTCACGCATCCAGTGACCCCGTTTGCCACAGTTTAGGCAGACATCTTGTGATATGTCCTTTGTCTTCCCAGAAGATTTTGACGATTTTACCTTTGCCCCTTTTAAGAAGCTCTTGATCTGCCTCCTAAAGCTTAGCCATCAACTCTCCAAGAGTTTTCTATTGGTTCTTTATGAACCTGCACCAGATTTCAGGCAGAGATTGTAAGATCAAATCTTTGGAAGTCTCGGCCTCGTAGGTAATGCCCAGCTAACCTAGCTGTTCGATGTCAGTAATCATCTGCGACACCTAGTGTTCAACAGACGTACCTTCTAACATACGCGAGCGAAAGAGCTTCTTTTGCAATTCATACTTCTAAGATCTAAGGTTAGATCTATGAAGATCCTTTAATTTCAACATCATGGTATAATGATCTAATCCTTAGTTCTGACGACGGAATTAAAGAGTCATTGCGGCAAGCATAATGGATTGAGCACTAAAGTTATCATTACCATAAGTCTTCCAAAGCTCATGCTCCACTATTTGGTCAACTTCGGGCTCAAGCCCGAGATGTCACTATGTCAAATAAAGTAACTTCTCAGCTCCCAAGACTATCCTGAGGTTCCATTCCCAATCTTAAAATTGAAGCCGCTTAAAAACATTTTCACTCAGGATTATGTTTTAAAGGCTAATCTTTCAGTTATCTTGATTCCAATAGTCCAACTATCCAATCAACGATTTCGGGTACAATCGAATATAATGATTACTATAGTCTAACTATATAATCAACTACTATTCATTGGTTACATTCAAATGTATTGATTACTATAATCCAATTATATAACCAACTACAAATGAAGTAGTTTAAATACAGTCCAACTATTCAATTAAAATAACAATTGAATTTAGTCCAACTAATACATTTATATTTAAATAATTAATGAGGAAAAATAAAATGAGCGCGTATTGGCAAGTATCTAAACGAAATTGCAAATTTAATACTTGCCTCCCATTATTTTTCGGCGAGCCTCTAACCCTCTGTGGAGTACTCGGGAAACCTAGTTTCCTAGTGGGCTAGGATCCGTTAAATAACACACAACCTTGACTTTGGCCAACAAGTTGTATGAAACTTAACTAGGTAGATCTCTAAGATCAATTGGATCTCATCCAATTCCTAGATCCAGTAGGTGGACCTCCAAGTCCGAAACATATATCCAATATATGCCAATATATCAAATATATTGCCTAACCTTTTCCTCTGAATCAACTAAGCCTAGGCTTTGGCTCAACAAGCTTAATGAAACCAGTTAGCGTGACCCATTGACAGTGGGAAAGCTTCGTAATCGAGGCCGATGAACAAGAAGTGACCTTGACTTTGGCTAACAAATCACAACTTGCCCAAGGCGTATTATATGGAACAAAGCCTTCATGATTCAAACACATCCGCGATGGACAAAGTATTGACATTGGCCAACAAACCAATGCCAATCTTGAATCTTGAGAGATAATCACTCAATGGAAGGAAAAACGCTTAATATGAAATAAGGGTTTTTGTCGCGATTTGGCAACCAATTTATTATCTTTAATTAGGTCTCATCATACACCCTTAAGCATGCATTCTAAAAGCATAATAAGGCGCGATAAAATTAATAATGATATGCGGATGAATATACAACAAATTATTCCTAGAAAAATCTCTCCATTTCCTCTCTCTCCCGCTAGCACTATTCATACTTCTACCCAATTACATAATACTTCTAAAGAAACCTCATTTACATTTAGGGGAATTGGTGAGAAGAGAAATACAATGAGAAAAGAGGTAATAGGCTTGACACGCAGGTCCAATTTAATAAATTCTAAATTTATTACAATAATTTCCAAAATTGCCTTCACCCTTCTAATATCCATTTGATATACATTATGCATACATACATCCAAGTATTCGCACAAAGCATGTTATTCAATCAATCTAATCCAATTAATTAATCTTTGATTAATGACCATCAAATGTTCAAATAACGATTTCATTTGCGCGAGTCCAACTCGTTTAAGAATAAATACTCAAAGTACGTATTCTTGAATTATATCGAACTACAATTTCAAATCCAATTTAAATTATATTCAATACTAATTAATATTTAATTCCAAATTAAATAATTATACTTTTAATAGTGCCTTTTAGACTTAGATTCCAAATCCAATCTTTATGGGTCTCAAATGCCTAATTAGTATCCAATACTATTCAATTAAAGTCCAATGGGCTTTTAATTAATTCTTTAGGCATGTGCTTTGGCAATTATGGGTCAAACCCAAGATGCCAAGGCCCAATTAGGAATCACCCTATGCCAAAAATCAATTTAGGCACATTAGGCCCAATTAAAATTTTAAAGGCCCAATTATCATATTTGGACTTTATGGAAATGGTTTTAGGCCCAATTGGATCCAACCAATTATCCTAAACCAAACTTGGCCCAACCAAGCCCATTAAGCCCAAATACATAAATTAAATTAACTCATTATTCCAAATTACAAATTAATTCAATTCAAGTGTAATTACCATAATTAATTAATTAATCTAATGCTTCCAAAACACTAATTAATTCAATTAATCATGCTCTACATTTCCAATTCATGTCCAACATAAATTGAAGCAAAATCAATCTTATAACATACATCATGGCTCACGGCAAAGGCATACAAAAATCATTCAATTTGATTTCAATCTAATTGAATCAACATTCAATATTTCTATCATGCCATCAACACATCCAATTGTTAAATTTCAAAAATTCCACCATGAGACATCTAGGGCATGCATTCGACCAAGGGTATATTTTGGGGAAAATTAATCCTATCAATTTTTCACAATTCCAACAATGCAAAAATCCAATTGAACATCATATAAACATATCCCAACCAACAATTTAGGTAAATTAAGCTCCAAGCCAAAAATCCCAAATTTAAAGTCATGAACCCTAGATTTTCAAATCAAACTTAGAACGCTATGATACCATTGTAAGTGTTCCTAGAACATTCCAAGATCATCTAAGAGTGATTTATGTGTGAATCAAATCAAAAGAGTTACGGAAATACTTACATTGATCGGATGAGTTTCAAAACTTTTATGCATTTCGGTAGAAGCTCCAAGCCTTCTTGAGTATTTCCAACACTTGGTTGAGTTTCTCTATCACCTTGATTCACTCCTTTAAGTGCTAGCTTGAACAAAAATGAAAGAAAAATTTCCTCCAAGAGAAGCTTTATGTTCGGCAAAATGGAAGAGAGAAGAGGAGATGATGAATAGTGATGTGTTACAACTTCTAAAGTTTGTCACTTTAATAAATAAGTTGAGTGTTGGTATTTAGTTGAGTGAAATAAAATCAATCCAAGACTTTAGTCTCAACCAACTACCAAATTCCATCAAGTGTCAACATTTTGTTGTAAGTTGGTGGGCCCCACTTCAAATTCTAAATTTAAGTCGGACAATCCAACACGCAACTTCGCTCGGGCCCGAGTTCGCTTAAATCCGAATTAAGTGAATTACCGTTGCGACTTAATTAAATCCAATTTAATTAAATAATAATGCCTCGCAATATTATTATTTAAGTCGCTTATGAATTAATTCTAAATTAATTCGTTCGCTTGAATTAAAATCTAATTTTAATTTCGCTTTGAAATCCGATTTCATTTAATATATCTAATATATTATTTTAGCCCAATTCAATAAATTAAAAAGTAAAATCTAATTTCAATATTAAATTTAGTTTACCGATTAATTGTAAATTAATCGCATTCTCTCTTCTCGACGTATTTAATCCCAGATAAATTCTCGACGTAATTAATCCCAGATTAATTCTTTCTTTTTAATTAATCCCAGATTAATTTATTGTCGTAATTAATCACATATTAATTTTCTCTCTCATAATTAATCCCATATTAATTTTCTGTTCGAGTCAAATCTCAACGGTGAATCTTCAGGAAGCGACCCAAGAGATCCCTGGATATGTTGGCAATAAATAAGGTCATCGGACTATCTGAATACGTGCGTACCCAGTACCACGTTCTCAGCGATTTACAATACATGGTTGGCTTCTAGCAAAGCACCATGCCTACCCAATTCTCCAGAAATATTCTTTAAAGGAATATGTAATCTTTGTCAGGCGTAGTATACGTAGTATTGCGTATTACGATCCAGTACCAGATGTCACATGCAAGCCCTAGGGCTGGAAATGTGTCTGCCGCGTACGAAGCATATATCGGATCACTAGCAACTAGTCTCTATAATCGGATAATCATGACCTTGTCATATTATCCCGATAGCGGCAGCATACAACAGTATCAGTTCCGTATCCTGCATGATATTCATCTCCATATGACTGAAGTGATACTTCCATCTTGACATCACATCCAATACACTACGATTCTCAATATACCCAGAAGAGGCGTACACAGAATCTGTTAAAGTCCCGGACGACCAAAACCAAAGTATACTGATTATCGCAAGTAGTAGCGATGCAAGTCTCAGGTTAAGACCAAATACACCTACCCTGATTCGGATTCCCATAGACACATAGTCATACTACCAATGGGATTCTGAGGAGTCTATCCAGAGCGAAGCTGTTTCCGTACCATCGGTAAACATAACCTCCTATTACACTTGCATAAGTATCCAATACCCAAATATATGAGAACTATGCCGTTACGCTTCCATAACATGCATAAGTGTAATACTAGCCTATTCCGCATTATCGATGTCTAGTCTCAATAATACTACGACTAGGGATATTTAATGATTAAACTTTACGTGGATTAATACTGTCTCATATCTTATTAATCTGGTACTAATCATATGGACTTTTATCATTTATATATCTCGGTAATCCAATTACAAATGATAAAAGAGCAATTTCCTTTGTCACATAGTTTATTTGTACAACAACACCATGTTCTGTACAAATAGTGATGCTATTGGTCATAATTGTCTAACAATTTTAACCCACCTGTTAAGAGAGAATGTTAAATTAGGAATATGTTTTCATTAATGTTTCATAATAACATGTGCTTTTAATATTATGAAGTTGCTCCCACTCAATTGTTTTAAAATTTTAGGCAAATCATGTCAACCCCAATATGATGGATTTCTTGTGGGCATGGATCCCATTATCATCATTTCACAACTCCGACTAGGGTCGGTCGTTATAAATACGATAATTAGGTAGGTTCCCAACCAATTTATGATATAAATCACAATTCCTTGATCATTGGGTTGGGCAATCAAACATGCCATAGCTTATGCTAGTCCTTGTGGACACCCAATCTTTGCCACTAAGTTATAAGACCATGCCTAAGGGTCGCTGCGTCTTATGACTCAGAAAAGTCAAACCATTGTCAATAGTACGATTTAGGGATAAATTGGTATTGTTCAGTCTGGTGAAGCCTAGTTCTGCCAATATGGTTTAAGCCATTTAGGTCTATACTTTACAATGGGAAAAAATTTTAGACTTAAATTATTATTGAGGATTTTAGCAAGTTTAAGTGAATAACTGTCAAATGGATTCCTCTATTGAAAATTCCCCAGAGGGAGGGTGGAGCGAACTCTCTTAAATACCCTTACCTCTTAGACTCTTATTGCCTTGGTAACAGGAATAAACAATAGATCCTCCAAATTAGTCCAACACTTTAAATATGGTTTAAGGTAAGCTTTGAGTAAATGATTATCTAGATGTCTTCACAGCCTTTCCTTTTGGCTATAAAAAGGCAGTGAGTGAAGGAAGACACCAAATCATTATCTAACTCTAGTAATACCTTTGGTTAAATTAACTGTAGTTTGGAAAATTTTATTAACGCCTTGGTCCCACCCCACTTGTATCTTTTATACTGGCTTTTATTATAAACAAGTGATTTATATTTATTAGCCTTAAAGGTAATAAATCTCTAAGTTCATCACGAAATAATTACTTATATTCAAAATAAGTAATTAAAAATATAAATATTAATAATCTCTTAGCTTTTGTTTGTCATGTTATATGTTTGAGATTCATTTATATTCAAAATATAAATATTTTTATTCACATCTAATGTGTATATCTCAATATCATCTTTATAAACAAAACACCTAGTGTTCTGGAACATAAAGGTATACCCACAACGGGTTACAATAGATATTGAGATAATGTTTCTAGTCAAACTAGGTGCTTGCACCGCACCCTAAAATAATCATTCCAATTCTAATCATACATAGAATCATCAAGCATATGAGTTTTAATATGTTGGAATTATTTTAGGCATTAAATAACTTTGATTAATATTTAGTTATGATATTGCATTTTATTTTAATCAAATAAATTTACTATTCACGATTTTTACAGATGCGTGAACCTTAAATGCAATTTCACAATTCAAATCTTAACCAAATCAAGAAAAAATTGTTCCTAAAAGTAATTTCAGGGTGTTAGCTTTCTAACGAGCTTCTACACACCCAATTTCGAGTTCAAATGAGAGAGAACTAATCAAAACAAAAACAGCGCGCGGATACCACTGTTGGGAAGCGGCCGCGAGTGCGCAGCGGAAAATTAAAAATTATGATGCCGCTATACCTTTGCCCAAGACCCATTTGTTTTGATTATTAAACAAGCCTAGGCATGTTATTATATATTCTAAGCATAAAAAATCATAAAACATGCAAAGAACATAAACCTAAACATGCTAACTATCATAAGAACTATAATTAAAATAAAGAAAGAAAAAAACTTACTTGAACCGAAGACTCCTCCAGTCCTCCCTCCAATCTACAAGCTTTTCTCAAACTCAACAAGCTCTTCCACATTCCAAAGAGCCACCCAAGTGTGTGGCCTCCAAAGGTGCACACACCAAAGCCAAAACTCAACGGCAAGACTACGCCTTGAGTGCACGGGTATTTTACCCTTGGTGCTAGCCTAGGCAAATACCTCAAAACTTATAACTTGAGATTGCTCTAGTCAATTAGACTTAAGGATCCTCAAAATCAATGGCTTACTCTTAAACTTTAGAGTTTCTCACTTATATAAACCCAAGATATGAAAGGTTTTGGTGTAAAAATTTGTAAAGAATTCTTTGGGTTTATATAGGTGCTCCAAAGACAATAAAATTAATTAAGAATCTTATGTGGGAGAATTAAATCTTAGCCATTGGATCTTAATACAGTGGTTTAATGAGATTATAAAACCCTAATAAGAGTTTGGGCCGAATTGGAATTCAAAAAAAATAAAAAAATAAAATTAAAATTACTATTCACATTTTTTTTTTCTTTTTTTCCAATTCCAAAAGTGCCCCTATCGTCATTCACCAATCCCTAAGCCATTTTGGAACCCCATAAATGATCTGTTCAATAATTAAACACATTGAACCATTTATGAATAATTCCTACAACAATCATATATGCTGTTAAATTTATACTGTGCACTGTTAACCATTGATTTCGACTTTGTTGTGTGTGACCTTTTGGGCTCCCCTCAAGTTGGACATGAAATGAATCGTGATAATTTAATCGAACATAAATTATCCTCTGATCAGATGGTCGTTCTATTTCAATGACCAAGGTTGACATTTAGCAACATGCCAAGGCCCCCAAATGAGAAAGAAAGATATATACCCATTCTGTATCCGATTTACATATGATACGGTCCCTCGCCACACTGTATCCCCACCGTTTGACCTAGGGTATGGAAAGTTTCTACCCATATAGTGAAAGGTATGATGTTGATAGTTTCATGAATCGTGCTAACCCAAGAATCTCACATATCAACCCGCGAACTGAAATACTACTCTTATAAGAAAATATTATCCGAGAGAGTGGCGATTCTCTGTTGTATCTTTACAAACTTCATGTGTTTCAAAAAATGACCTAATCATACCCTTTTGACCGAATCTTTTAAACTGGGGAAGGAAAATGTCAAAGTATTTTGATCCACACATAAGATTGTAAAGACCTCAAGTCTAAGGACTAGTTATACAATCGATACATGAAAGTTCTCACAGACACATGGGATAAACACTCTAAGTGAAAAATTTAGGCGGTCAGTTCGATAGACACAAGCAACTCATGCATCCATGTGATACACCAAGCGGACGGATCTCCGCTAGTAGCCTATGAGATCGGCTACCCCACTTAAGGGTGGATCATATCATCATGCTAGTCTCTCCGCTTTGTGAACGTCCAGATTATTCACAAAACTATGACTAGGAATGTTTGATTGTAATGATTCTCATAAGGCGTGGAAGCCATCATTTTATTACTCCAATGACTTTATTACAGTGTTTGATGATTCATATAATTTATGTAAGACACGTATAATAAAGATTGCCATTTTATTAATTAATGCAAATATTGCAAATACATGTACATATAGCCCATCCACAAGTTGGGTATAGGGCATATCCCTAATATAGTCCTAATGTGTCCTTTATTAGATCGTATCTAATACGCGACTAATGAAAGTATCTCACAAGTCTCTTATTTTTATATCTTATATAAAACTTTATATCAAATATACCAAAGACTACTCCCACTGCTACCACGGAGAAAAGAAGACTTATGATATATAATAATAGAAAGAAATTTGTACACTCCCACTGACCCTACTGATAAATACGTATTCTCTATACTTCGATAAAACCAGACAATCTGACTGATATCAAAATCAGAGAACACGGATTTCCAGAAAGCTTATCTGAGTCTACAATAGGCTCCATAAGCTAGTATATGAAATTTTGATCTTAGCAGAATAAAAACTCTTGGGTCATTCCAGAATGAACTCTTTAAACAAAGAAACCACAACGGATCTCTCATTTGAAGAAATCACCCAAGAATGCCACTTTGCATTCTTTAGCCAAAATACATAGTTTAATATCAACATTAACCAACAAATCTCTAATTATTCAATCAGTACGACTAGAGACAAGCTTCCTCAAAATCTACAATAGATTACTGAGTATAACTTTTCTCACAATCATATTATAAAGGTCAAACCTTTACCAAGCTCACTTCACTTTTGCTGCGCATATAATTTGCACACTATATGAACAATTCATAACGAAAGCTTAATCAAGTTCAAAACATGATCGTAGTAAGCCATGAACAATCTTAGATCTATGGTTCAAAGGTAACTCCCGAAATCGATATCAAATATAGCTCCCACTATAAGTTATAAGATAATTTTCTTCGATAAGAAAACAACAGAATCATTAAGTATCAAATACTTTTTAAATGATTTCAACATCCTATTGGACTTATACGGAAGTTTTCAAATGGTCTATTCATCTTATTAATTGCATAGTTCCACTTACAGTTTATCATTCTCACATTTGACTTCAATAAGTCAAATCTTTTTCTGCAGTCGTCAACATCCAATGTTAACCATCAAGTAACAAAATAATTTTATTACTCGGGATCATAGAAAATATATTCTATCAAATAGAATATAATATTACATTAAATAGAATAAATGATAAACCTTCACTTGTACCTCCGAGGCGCAAGTACTTTCAATTATATAACCATTATACAAAAGAAAGTTTTAAATCTCAAACTTTTCAAGATTCAAATTTTCTACTATGCATATCATATATGTAATTTGTAGAAACTAATGGAACCTTAATTAAAGAGCTGAATTAGTGTTACTGGAGCATATCCCCAAGAGTATTGAAAACCAGTTCGGTAACATTCAATAACAACGAATCAAATCATATAAGATTCAATAACTCCCACTGGCCAATTCTATCAAAATGGAATCGTGGAAGTTTAATATTGAGTAAGAATCAAATTCATTAAATAACTTTAGAACTAATTGCCTTAAATTCATGTGTTTGATCATATCAAACATCTTTGAACAATTCAAACACTCGCGATGAATTTTATAGTTTTCAACACTTCAAATAGAATATCTTTGAACCATTCAAAAATATTCTATCCGCGTTTCATTAGAAAACATATTGAAAGTTCTCGAACCATTCAAGACTTTCAACATGTTCTCTTTTAGAAATACGTAACTAAGTCATGACAAATCATTAACTAAGTTACGGAGCATAGAAAACTATCTAAGGCAATTTCTAATTCATTAAACTACATACATCCAATGTATTAGTTTAATAAATCCGTGGTCCAATGAAAATCATTGGTTAAATGAGATTCAATCACATCCTGAATACAATATTCATTAAATGGATAAGGATATATGATGTGAACTCGTATCAAACCATCCTTTACCATAAGAATAACCATCTAATGCTTTTATAATAAAATCTCATAAAGCACAGTTCCAAGTTATTTATTTTACCGAATATTTTCTTAATGTTCATATTTCTTTAATGACGCTACTAGTCGTCTTAAAATATGTAACAACTATTTATACAGAACAAGTAACTATCCGATAGTCACAAGTTCTGATATCAAATATCAAAACAATTATTAAACATTATCTTAAATAACTAGACGGGAGATCTGATATCCAATACCTACATTTGTCGTATTGTGAGAATCAATATTCTCTATACACAACTATACATATCTCTTTTCTTAAGCTTTATAATTTGCGTTCAATTATTCACAACAATTGCAAATAATTGATTACCAAACAGTGTCAGACACGTGACTTCTTAAAAGTAACTAAAGCCTAGAAACGTCATTATAAGACAAACAAATACTAAAAGGGTTTTCTTAATGCCAGTCAAGAATCTTGAGACATGAACTGATTCGTGTCAATTCTTACTAAATAAGAAACAATTCTTCCAAGACTATTATATCATAAACCAAATATCCATTTAGATTACCTATCTTGACATAGTAACTAAGTCACAAACCATCTTGATTTTCAAGAAAATCAGAACAACAGTTCCTGATGGTTTTAAACTAATCTAACAATATCTAAGTCTACTGTATTTCTAGAACCTATTCTAGAATTAACGTAACCATAAGTAAAGTCAGAAAACCTATTCAAGCAATAAGCATGCAGTGGATTAGAAGTATAAATCTATAAACAATATATAGTAAAGAAAAATGAAAGCAGCATTTTCCAAAATATTACACACTGCTTAAGTTATGGATTTTAAACCCAGCAGTGTCTCCCACTACTTTATGTAATACCGTAATCCCCAACGGACAACGGGAATTCAATAATTAAATTGAATTCCATAGTGAAAGTAGGATCCCATGAATATATTTCGACTCACAGCTTTGACACGATCTCGCCTACGTATATTCATTAGGTAGACAACCCATTGTCAATCAATCACCAGTGACTATTGGTTTTGGTCCTAATTGTTTCTCGTTATGACAGCTTTGGCAAGTTCACAATGAGGCATATCAAGGCTTTACTTATCAATGACAAACTCAAGCTACCGATGTAGTCCTGACAGCTTTGGCACGTTCAAGATTTCCACTTTCACTTGAATTTATCCAGTATCAATATACAACCGGTATGGATAATAATTCTATAACCTACACCCTCACAGCTTTGGCACGATCTCGGATGCAGTTATAGAAAGATACCTATAAACCGTACTGACAAGACAAACCAAGAAACATATATCCAATACACATTACTTTACAGCCATATTTAAAAGCGAGGATTTTCCTCTAAAAGCTACAATCTACATCAAATGCAGAATTTTAATCTAAATTATTTTCTAAACAATTCAATTCTACCTTATAAAACATAACATAATTTAACTATTAAATTTCAGTTACATTTCCGTTAGTGTAGAACCGAAAAGTAAAGAAACATATATAGATTCCAAGCATGTGCGAACTTTAAAATTGGATTATATATCAAAATCAAGCATGAGCAATGCAAAGGATGAAGCATCAGACCTGCTCTGATACCATTTTTGTTGGGGTTTCGGGGTATGGGGCGCAGCGGAAGCTCAGTTCGGGCGAAATCGTAATTTAAAACTTTTTCAAAATACCAAATAAATTATTCAATATCTAATATGAATAATTTATTCATATTTCACCTAAATTTATTTATTCAATATCAAATATCGACATAAATAAGGTTGAAACCTCGCGAAACTTTTACGAAAACCGTTTTCCCTTAAAATGATGCAAAACATGTTTTTGACCGAACCGATCACACGAAACTTATGGGACAGCCCAGGTCTGCCCCATTAGTGTCATGACAGTTCATGGACTTCCTGAATAGTGACAGATTCACTGTTTGGGCAGCCGTCACCTGGTTGACTCAAAAGTCACCCGGTAACTATGTTTTTGGCCGTTTTCGCTTATTTCAACTCGGAAATAATTTTTGGAAATTGTTCCAACTCCCATAACACATCCATTACATTCATATGACATCAAAATCATCAAAAAATTTCCAGTTTCATCAGATCTGATCCAGAACCGAAATTTATCAATTTTCATTCTTTAAATCCAAATTTTCAAGATTAATAAAATTAATCAAAACACCAAAACAAGTCACCACATATGAACAACCCAAGAACAATTATAGGTGTCACAAGAATGCTCATAACACTCTAGAATAACAACTCATCAACAATTGATCAAATTGGAAACTAATTACACTAATTACTTCCAATATCAACTTCACACATGCATAATCTTCCATCTCCATCAACCACAAACAAAAGCCCCAAAAATTCAGATTCAAAGAAACCCTAGAACCCTTCTAACAACTCAAGAAACAAGAAACTAAATTTCCAAGCTTAGGGATATGGTAGATTACCTTTAATCCTCCAATTCCTTACAGGACTGACGGATCCTATCTTGATACGCACTAGATATCATGAGCATCAGTCCACACCCAGCGAACAGGTGGGGGTCTGATCATGAATAGATCGGTGACATGCCTGCCATCAAAGTGTGGAGGATAACTCATATATCCCACTGTGGTTTCTCAAGTAGAAGGACCACTATGCTCGCTCAACTCGAGAAGGTTCATATTGATGTTGGTGTACCATCTATTAGGAAACCTTCAGTGAGTCATTCAGTGTCTTATCAAATAAACACCTACATGTCTATATGAGTCTCCCGAGACTCATGGTTCACTGGGATAAACCATCGAACCAAGTCACGATATATGACATGTACTAGTCTTAGCGGATTTTACTAACCGACCCGTGTTAGTAAATCTTGACCAGGAAATTTATTTAAGCATATACATCTTATAGTGCGCTTCCCAATGTCAATTACAAACTACGTTGTAACTGCGCACTATATTGTAAATCCTAGGGTCTTTGTCTCATATACACATATCTCTGAACCAGATTCAGTTTCGATCTAATCGTAATCAGATATTTAATCGTAATTAGATCGAATAAGCGTATAAAAGACAAGGTTGCTACCATTAAATTAGTAATATTATGGAAAATAGAATTTCTCGTATTTATGAATCGACTATAAATACGATCTGGATTGGCACTCTGAGCACCAATCCTAACAAGTTATGTATTGTTTCTCCTCCTTAGGGTTTTGGACGAGCTTGGGTATATATAGCGAAGTCCCCAGAGTCCTTATGCGTATAAAATATGACCTAATTAAGATTCTGGGTCTTTTTTGGGGCACCGCGGTGCCAGAAAGTGGGCGCCGCGGTGCTAGTTGGTTTTTCTGGTTTTGCCAATTCTGTATTTCTGCTCTTCCCGTGTGCTTCTGATGCATCCGTTAGGTCCCGAAACACGTAAAATTTCTCCAAGATTCATGTTTCATTGCTTCATAATAACAAAACATAAAATAAACTATAATTAAGATTAAATACTTAACAATAGAGCTAAATTAGTGATGTTCAAAGTACATTTTCATGCACTTATCACAACCCCCAACTAGCTTATTGCAAGTCCCTAGTAATTCAAGCGTAAAAAGAAAATAAGAACTAACATAAATTAAAATAAATAAAAACTATCTAAGCCACTTTCGTAGGGATCACGATTGCATTTAGCGTGTGCAATAAGCCTTTAAACCCTAGGTGGCCCTAGTGGACGAGTTATAATCTCGTGAGGGCTTACAGTGACGACACCCACAAACGTCATTCAAAATATTTGCAATCATACAAAAATAAAAAAATAAAATAGTCCCAATAGTTACAAATATTATTGTCCTAAACGAATACCTATCAATGAAATCAGAGAACATTCAAAGTACTTAAAGCAACTAAAATCCAAGTCCTTGAATAAATCTTCTAAGCTAGACTCAAAGTATGTATATGTAAAGGTTCGGTCACAGCTCGACTCTTAGGCAAGCCAACTCAATGATTTCGTTTAAAAATTGGGATCTGATGGGTCAAACCAACCTAGATATCTCAAGTATGCTCTGTAATTGCCTTTCTTTGCTGAGTATGATATGATTTTTGTTTTTCTTCTTTCAAAACCTCTTTTTTTTTCAACACACCTACCCTTTAAGGTTGCATATCTCCTCATGGTGGTCCTAACACTCGCTCATTGGTAGCTTCACTCTTATCGGTTATAGGTGGTTTAATTTCTTTTTTTTTTCTTTCAAAACTCTCTTTTTTTCTGTGTTTTTATTTTTAACCATACCATACATCATAACACTAGCAAATCAAGATAGACATATAAGAAAACAGTAATTCATCAGCAAACAATTTTTTAACTAGTCACTTTATCAACTACTTAAGTTCTTACTGCTGAAAACCTATTGTGAAATGCTTACGAGTGTAACTTAGATCACCTACTCAAGGCATCAGATAAAAATCAATTGGGAACGTATCGTTTCTGAGATTTCATCCTAAAGAAAACAATACTCATCATTGGACTTACGCTTTACTATTAAGGACTAAAAACTATTTTTTTTTTTAAAAATGAAACGGTAGGAACTATCACTACAGACACACACCCCCAAACTTAAAACTTGCATTGTCTTCAATGTAAGATAAATATGAAGAAACAAGAATGAGGAATAACACTACCGTGCATGGAGTTGATCAGTCTCCTACTTGTAAGACTTTGGTTATGTGGGCTGTGTGGGTTGCTCTAACATCTGCATAAATACTCATGCAAATAATAACCATGTAATTAGTACACAATAAAATAAAACTAAAGTAAAGAAAATACAATAAAATAAAATAAATGCAGATGCAAGGGTTGCCTCCCCGCTAGTGCTAAGTTTAACATCTTCAGCCAGACGTAACCACCCAAGTGTCATTGCGGCTTCCATGTAGCGGACCAGGTAGTCCCATATTTTTTCTTCTTTGTTATCCACATGTGATTAAGACATGAAAAACATTTATGACTGTCTGTAGTAATATGTCCGAAAGGAGAAATCATACTTTATTGGATATGGTTCGATCGATGTTAAGGTTTACAGATTTGCCCTATTATTTATGGGGTTATGCTATTTTAACTGCTGCCAATATTTTGAATAAGATTCAATCCAAGGCCGTTCCTAAAACTCCATATGAGATATGGACTGGTAGGAAATCGAATCTTAATTATGTTAAGATTTAGGGTTGTCTTGCCTATGTAAAGATGGCTCAGCAAGATAAGCTTTCCCCTCGAGGGCAAAAGTTTAGGTTTGTTGGATATCCTTCAAATACAAAAGGATATATGTTCTATGATACTGAACATCGAAATGTGTTCGTAGCTCGCTTCATAAAATTTCTAGAAGTAGAATTTTTGTCTGAAGGTGGTGATCATAGACAGGTTAAACTTGATGAAGTACAACCTGGAACCAATGAACCATTGGAGGAACCTGAAGTTCAAATAGATGAAGAACTTTCAACGCACACACTCCGAAGGTCCCAAAGGGTGTCTAGACCTCCTGAACGCTTGTATTTGATACAAGAAAAAAGTCTAGATGTTATCTTAATAGAAGAGACTGAAACTTACACCTATAGAGAAGCGATGTTGGACATCGACTCCACGAAGTGGCAAGAGGCCATGAAATCAGAGTTAGACTCTATGCATCAGAATCAAGTTTGGGACTTGGTTCCGTTTCTTGAAGGAATTGTTTCTATCGGTAATAAATTGGTTTACAAGAGGAAGCGTGAGCCTGATGAAAAGGTTGAAACCTTTAAGGCTAGACTGGTAGCTAAAGGTTACACGCAGCGACCTGGTGTCAACTATAATCAAAAATTTTCTCTAGTTGCGATGCTAAAGTCTATAAGGATTTTTTTGTCTATTTCTGCTTACCATGATTATGAGATTTGGAAAATAGATGTCAAAATGGATTTTCTAAATGGGTTTCTTGACGAAGAAATCTATATGAAACAGTCGGAGGGTTTTGTATCCAGTAAAACCTCAGGCGTGTATTGTATGCTTAAGAAGTCCATTTATGGACTTAAACAAGCTTCGCAAAGTTGGAATCTTTGATTCGACAAGATTATTAGATTATCTAGTTTTCTCAAGAATACGGAAAAATCCTATATGTTCCAGAAGGCCAGTGAGAGTATGATAGTATTTTTGGTTCTCTATGTTGATGGCATCCTAATCATTGGGAATGATATAGGAATGATGCAAGGCGTCAAAGCTTACCTCTGTAAGAATTTCTCCATGAAGAAACTAGGTGAAGCTTTTTATATCTTGGGTATAAAACTCTATAGGGATGAGAAAGGAATCTTATTAGGTTCCCAATCAAGGTACATAGATAAGATCTTAGAACAGTATAATTTTTCTAATTATAAGACAACAAATATACCGTTCAGACATGGCATTCATCTTTCGAAGAAGATGTGTCCGCAAACAGAAGATGAGAAATTAGAATATATAATCAGCCTTATGCTTCATGTTTGGGTAGCATTATGTATGTCATGTTATGAACGAGGCATAATATTAGCTACGCGGTTAGTGTAACCAGTAGATATCAGTCTAATCCAGGAAATGACCATTGGATGGCTGTTAAACATATCTTGAAGTATCTTAAAAGTACTAAGGATAAGTTTATCATTTATAGAGAAAATGAACTGCAAGTTAATGGGTATTCGAATTCTAATTTCTAATCGGATCCCGATGATAGAAAGTCTACATCAGGATTCGTATTTACCCTTAACGGAGGTGCAGTTTGTTGGAAAAGTTCCAAACATGGGTCTACAGCTGATTCCATCGCAGAGGCGGAATATATTGCTGCTTCAGACGCTGTAAAAGAAGCTGTTTGGCTTAAGATGTTTATCATAGAATTGGGAGTTATCCTACGTATCGAGAATCTGATTCTGTTATACTGTGATAATACTGGTGCCATTACGCAAGCAAAGGAACCGATGGCGCATCAAAAATCGAAGCATGTGGAATGAAAGTACCACATCATTCGATAGATTATGTCGCGAGGTGACATGGTCGTATGCAAAGTTCCCAGTGAAGATAATGTAGCAGACCCACTCACGAAGGCCATACCTCCAAAGCTATTTGATAAACATATGAAGTCGATGGGTATAAGATACAATCAATATTGGTACTAGAGAAAATGTGAGATTTTGTTAGAGTTGGTGCTCTGAGCACCAATTTCTTATGTATTTCCCTGTAAATACTCTTGTATATAATTTATTAATGAATAAAATAAACAGTCTCTATAATATAAATAATTTTATTATATGGTAAAGACGTAAATTACCATAGAGTGATTGGTTATGATACAGTTGCAAAAGCATCGCAACTGACATTGAGCAGTATCATAACATTATCATTCTTTAACTGTTACTGGTCAAGGTTTACAATTACTTGGTCAGTAAGTAAACCCGCTGAGACTGGTACGTGTCATATATTGGAATATTGGATTCCAATGGTTTCTCAATGAACCATGAGTTTCAGGAGACTCGTATAGACACGTAGGTGTTGATATCGGATAAAAACAGAATGACTCACTGAAGATTCTTAATAGACGATACAACAATATCAATAAGAATCTTCTCGGATTGAGTGAGCATAGTGATCCTTCAACTTGAGATACCACTGTGGATATATGAGGTATCATCCACACTTTGATGACAGTCACGTCACCGATCTATTTAGATCAGACCTCCGCCGGTTCGTTGGGTGTGGACTGATCCTCAGGATATCCTGTGAGTATCAAGATAGGATCTGTCAGTTCTGTGTACAGAGCATAGGTATACATTATGGAATTAGCAATCTGTTAAATCCATGGGCTCGTGGTGCACTGTAGAAATCAGTTCTAAGTGTTATTTAAGATATTGCTAATAGAATCGTCGACGAGATTATACCTATAGAGATTTGACGTTTATATATATATCTATGGGATAATCCGGATACCTTTGATGGAAGGATTATATGTATGCCGTGACCTCGACCTATATGGTTCAAAGATTTTATCCGTGTTCATCATAATTTACGGGTGGGTAGATTATGGACACGAAATTGGATTCGTGACAGATATGCATGAACCTAGAGAGTCTCACTAATGAGATATAAAAGTATGGCACCATGGAAACTTTTATAAATAATACTGATTATTTATAAGTTGTTTAACGGTTAAACGAAAATACATGGGTTTGAGATCTTTCGGCCATTTATTAAATGTCGAATTGTGATATTTGACATTTATTATTAATAGATGTATTTTGATTATTTAATGTAAATATAATACATATATTTAAGATATTTGTATTTAATTATTTGGTTATTCAAATGTTGAATAATTAAATTAATTAATTAATAAATATCTTTTACTTTAATAAAGTAAGATAAATGGCTTTATTCCATTGTATTTAATGGCCAATTTTGATTGGTTTTAAATGGATTTAATAAGTTTATTTGTGATAAACATTAAATTGTTTAATTATTTTACACCACAAATTTTATTAAATCATTTTCTTTTTTTGTTGAAACAAAATTGGAAAAATACTTGGCTAAAATTTTTTCCTCTTTGTCGGTCATTTAAGGAAAATATTTAAGCCTTCTTTTTCTTTTGTGTTTCATAATCTAAGAACCCTAAATCAAAATAAAAAAAAAAGAGCTTGAGAGAAAAAAGAAGAAAGAAAGCAAAAGCTTGGAAATCTTTGAAATTTAGTAAGTTTTTCTTACTTTCTTCTTTATGAAAAATATTTCTAAGACTCTAAGCTTCAATATGTGTAGTTTAGATTTTTCTCTACTCTCTTGTGGATGTATTTTGCTGGTTGGGAACTTGATAGAGAGATGGAAGTATGTATATGTATTAAGATTGCATGAAATTGTTTCTTAAGCATTCTTTTTAATCATTTGATGGTGAGTTGCCATTCTAGAGTTACTTAGCCACTCATAAATGACCTAAAATTATTCTTGAGTTATTTCATGATGATGAGACTTGTTTGGTGTGGTAGGAATTGAATTAAAATATTGAATTTAATTAATTTGGTGTTAATTTGTTAATTTATTGAAATTGTGAAATTAGGGTTTATAACCCACTCCAAATTTGGGACCTTTAATATATGTGATGCAATTTGATGTATATATGATGTATATTAAATATGGGAATTTTTGGATTTGTTCTTGACATGTTTTGAACAAAAATGACCAAATTACAAATTCTTGAAAGTTTAGGGACCTCTCAACAATTTCTGGAAAATCTATTTTCTTGAGTTGTAAATTGTATTTTCTTGTATAAGACATGTATAAATCATTTTGGGATTTATTTGGAATCAATTAGAATTGTATTTGACAATTTAGGACTAAAATGATTAAAATACAAAGTTTAGGGGCTAAACGACAATTAATGAAAAATCTGATTTTTGGGTAAAAATTTCAGTTTTTAAGTATTGAGAAATTAAGTTTATTTTAATTACCCAAGAAAAATTATTGAAATCGGAAAATTTTATTTTTCCGCATTCCGCTGCGTTTACCCGAATTGCGCCAAAAACCCCAACATGAGGCTATTTCCGGAACGACTGTGTCTATCAGGTAAGTATGATGACATTCGTCATCATCTTGTGGTTGTTTCTCAACATGAAATATATTCACCTCTAGTGTCATATTTCCAAATTACAACTTCATGAGACCGTTCCTGCAATTAATAAGGGCATTAGCTGTAGCAAGAAAAGGTCTACCTAAGATGAAAGGAATTTTAGACTCAGTTTTAACCACAGACTGAGTATCTAGAATAAGAAAATTAACAGGATAGTAGAATTTATCGATTTATAGTAAAACATCCTCAACTACTCCCCACAATGTTCTGATATAGCGATCAACTAACTATAAAACCACAGATGTAGGTTTAATCTCTCCAAGTCCTAGCTGCATATAGATGTATCTGTCACCCCAAACACACATTTCTTGGGATTAAACCGCAGGTTGTATCTGTCAACTCTCTGAAGGAACCTTTCCAGTGCTTCAATATGCCCAACTCTTGTCTCTGATTTCACCATCATGTCATCCACATACACCTCAATATCTTTGTGCATCAAGTCGTGGAAAAGTGTAGTGGCCATCCGCTGATAAGTAGCCCCCGCATTCTTAAGCCCAAACGGCATAACCTTGTAACAATAAGTACCCCACTCAGTAACAAATGCAGTCTTGTGTTTGTCTTCCTCGGCCATGAGAACCTGATTGTAACCTGAAAACCCATCTCCAAATGAGTACATAGCAGATAAAGCCGCACTATCAACCAGAACATCTATATGCGGCAGAGGAAAATCATCTTTCGGACAAGCCTTGTTGAGATCTCTTTAGTCTACACACATTCTGACCTTCCCATCGTTCTTTGGCACCGGTACTATATTAGCCAACCACTCAGGATACTTTACTACTTCCAGGAACCCCACATCTATTTGTTTCTTAACTTCCTCTCTGACTTTCTCAGCCCATTCTGGTCTCATCCGTCGGAGTTTCTGTTTCACTGGCCTCATATTCGGATAAGTTGGTATTGTGTTGGGTAATGTTTCTGTCTACCCCAGGTATGTCCTCATAGGACCAAGCAAACACTTTGGCATATCTGACCAACACTTCTTCTAGTTTCTCCCTCTCTTCAGAGGTAACTTCACTTGCAATCAGAATTTATTTGGGGTTCTCAAGCGTACCCAAGTTAAATGCAGTAGTTATGGCCAAACTGATATCAAATATGCTTGATTCGTGCAGAGTAAATGGAAATGACTCAGGCAAGTAAGCAAAAGAAATGTCTTTATTATTGGATAATGCGGAAGTACATTCAAACAAATCAGGAAGGTAAATGTCTTCATCATCTATAGACACTTCTTCCTCTGCAATCAGGTCTTCCTCAGACTTTTCGTCCTCTCCCAGAGTCAGGCTCTCCAACTTCATTAGTTCTTCCTCCCAATTCTCTTCTTCTTTCTTCACAATTTCTTAAACTATCAGCTTCTTACCCAACATATCCTGGAAGATCTCAAACCCAGGTACCACAATTCCATTAACTTCCACAGGTTCAGGCTCCCCCTGATATCCTGAAGCTTTCACAAAACACTCCATCAGTTTCAGGCCCTTTTTCTTGACCTTCGGTTTTTCTTCATCAGATTTGTACCCCAAACCTTTCCGAGTAGTCTGTCCTCTGAAATCTGGCAATCTTGAACCTTCACCCGGTTCAAACTTCATTTTTTTCATGATCCTAGACACCCTAGGATCCACCCATTCCTCAAAAGTAGTTGACACCTGAAACATCGTGAAAGGTTGTATCTCCAAGGCAGCCACGACATTATCTACCTCAGCCCGGATAGTAACAACTTCTCCCTCATACGGTAACTTGATCATCTGATGTAAAGTGGAAGGCACGCCCCCAAGTTTGTGAAACCAAGGCCTTCCCAACAACAAGGCAAAAGTGGCTGGGATGTCCAGCACTGTAAACTCAACTTCATCTTCAATAGGGCCTACCTTGACCATAGCCACAAAAGTACCCTCAACTCCCCTTTTACTGTCATCATAAGACTTAATAGTCATGCTGGAGGGGTCCAAGTCTGTTGCTTTCATACCCAATCTCGCCAGAATTTTCAGCGGGCACACATTGATGGACGAACCGTCATCCACCATCACACATGAAGTTCTATTGCCCCTCACCTCGGCCCTGATAAATAGAGGCCTATTATGATTTCTCCCTTCTGCTGGGAGTTCATCCTCAGAAAAACATATATGCAAAGCTTCTTTCTGAACCGACCCAACAAACATTGTAGGGTTGGCGTCTTCCGTACCACAATCTTGCTCAAGGCCTCAACCATGGCTTGCCTATGCTCCCGAGATGCACATAACAGTTCCCAGATACTCACTTGTGCTTTAGTCTTCCTCAATTGCCTCAACACTATATCCCCCTCAGTATTTTCTGCAGTCTCAACCACTTCTCTACCATCTGTCAAAACTTATTTACCCTTATCTGCCATATCATTGTAAAAACGACCACTGCGCGTCATTCCTCTTACTTCTTCCTCGTCACTGCTAGAGAAATCAAGCCAAAAGTTTTTTCTCTGCTCAGTTTCATCTTCACTAGTATTATCCCAGATTCCCAGGCAAAAGGCTTAAGGGTGAAAGGATTTTAGGACAAGGTATTCTGGGAGGCCAAAATTGATCATATAGGCTGGTGGTGGTACGGCACGGTAATTGGGTAAGGGGTTTCTGTGTGTGTCAGGCTGTTCTGATTCTGGGTCAGGTATTTTCTTGGAGTCTATCAAGTCTTGGATTTCATGGTGGATTTGGGCGCAATTGTCAGTGTCATGGCCCTTTTGTTGGTGAAAGTGACAGTAAAGGCTTAGGTTATAATGTGATGGTAGGGGATTGGGTAATGGTTTGGCTTCCAAGGGTTTTCAGAGCTCTTGCCTCTTCAATTTCTCTAGCACCTTGGACAGGGGCCTTCCAATTTAGAAAATCTCCGGTTCCGGATAGCGGCAATCTCAGCAGAAACATGCTTAGTTCCCAATGTCCCTCCAACATGCCTCCTACTTAAGCCATAAAACTTCATGTTTTCCGCCTTTTCGTCTTCAATGTCCATGACAGTCTCCCTCAACTGCCGAAAGTCTGTAATCATGGAGGTCATCTTCCTAAACTTGTTGTAAATGGAGGGTCTAGTGCCCTTGATAATCATCTTAATCTGATCCTTCTCCGAAGGCCTAGTCTGCATCTTCAACAACTGACCCCTCCACCGGTCCACATACTCCTTAAAATTCTCCTCCGATTTTTGCTTAACATTCTCCAGATCACGGAGTGACAGATCGATCTCTAGGTCAGTGACATACTTGTTAGACATTATGACCCATAGCGTCACTGTTTTGTAAATGATATTGTATTATTGTACAAAATTAACTATGTGATAATGAAATTGCCTTTTGACGTTTTGTAATTTATTTACTTTGATATATTAAATGGCGAAAGTCCATATGATTAATTCCGTATTGAGATGATATGAGACAGTATCAATACATAAAGGTTTAAATCATTAAATATCCCTAGTCGGAGTATTATCGAGATCGGACATCGATAATGCGGAATAGACTAGTATTGCACTTGTGCATGTTGTGAGGGCACAACGGCATAGTTCTCATATATTTAAGTATAGGATACTTATGCAAGTGCGATAGGAGGTTGTGTTTTACCGATGGTACGGAAAACAGCTTCGCACTGGATAGACCCCGCGGAATCCCATTGGTAGTATGTCTGCGTGTCTATGGGAGGCCGCATCAGGGTAGGTGTATATGGTCTTAACCTGAGACTTGCATCGCTAGTACTTGCGACAATAGGTAAACTTTGGTTTTGGTGGTTGGGGGACCTTAACTGGTTCTGTGTTCACCTCTTCTGGGTTTATCAGGAATCGTAGTGCACTGGGTTTGATGTCAAGATGGAAGTGTCACTTCAGACATATGGAGTTGATGATCACGCAGGATACAGAACTAGTGCTCTATAAAAGGTTGCAATCATCGGGACAATATGACTAGGTCAGTATTGCCCGATTTAAAGAGACTAGTTGCTTGATGTCCGATATATGTTTCGTACGGGGCAGACACATTTCCAGCCCCAGGCCTAACATGTGATCGTCCGATACTGGATCGATGTACGCAATACTATGGTATACTACGCTTGATATAGATCTAATATTCTAGTAAGAATATTTCTGAAGAATTGGGTAGGCATGGCGCTTTGCTAGAAGCCAACCTTGTCTTGTAAATCGGTAAAACGTAGTACGAGGTACGTACGTGTTTGGATTATCCAACGACCGTATTTACTGCCAACATATCCGGAGATCTCTTGGGTCGCTTCCTGAAGATTCACCTATGATGTTTGATTCGAACTTTATTAATCTTGGATTAATAACGGAGAAACTTTATCTTGGATAAAATGCCTTATTAGGAGAGAGAGAGAGATCGATTAATCTGGAATTAATCGATAAAATAATATATTCGATATATTATTAAACGAAATTAGATTTCGACGCGGAATTAAAATCGGATTTTAATTCGGGCAAACGAATTAATTTAGAATTAATTCATTAGCGAACTGAATAGTAATTTCGCAAGGCGTAATTATTTAATTCACGTCGCGACGGAAATTCGTTATTTGGAATTAACGAAACCGAGCCCGAAAGTGCTTGCGGACACATTCGTATTTTGAATCGAGTGATATCTGCAAATCACATCGCGATATCTCATTACTTAATACGAATAGATAGTGAATGTATCTAGTCACCTTTGAGGGATGATGCATTGTCTCTAATCTCAAAGTATGGTAATGATAGCAAATGATGGATTCATTTTGGAGGGAAAGCCATGCACGGTTTTGGAAGGATTTTGCATTAAAAAATTCTTTTGGTATTAGATATCACTTCACTTTTCATTTTCCTTGGTCATTCACGTTTTTTGGCATGCAAAGGAAACAAAATCAAAAGTGAAACACTCTCCTCTCTTCCTCTCTTGCTCACGCCGTGAGCTGCACCAACAGGCAGAAAATTGTTTTCTCATTCTCCATTTTTGCTAGCACAAGCAAGGAATCAAAGGAGGTGATAGGGAAACCACCTTGGAGCTTGGAATACACAAAGCTTGGAGCTTTCAACTCTTTTCTCCTCTTGGCCGAAACTTCAAGGATCTTGGAGCTTCAACCTTTGTTCATCTTTTCATCACAAAAGCTTTGTAAGTATGATTCCGCCATGCTTCAAGTTTATTATATATATTCATTTTGTTGTATTTCATAAGCTTAATTTCCTTGGGACTAATTATAGTAACCAACAATGGTATCATTGAGCTATGTTTAAGCATGAAATATATTAGGTTAAAATTTGGGTAAAATTGATTGAAGCATGTTCTTGTGAAATTTGATGAATGAGTATGCTTACATGTATATAGAATGATATTATATGGAATCAATTTTGAGAAAAATGCATTGGATGATTTTTCCCCAAAAATGTAACCTTGGCCGAATGGGTATGAACATTGGATGTGTTGGAATTTTTTGTGTACAAGATCATTGGATGACTTAAAACGTATACGGGACGTAGATTAGTGATTCAATCGGATTGAAAAACAAATCGACACAAAAATCTCACTTGGCCGAATACTAATGGACATGAAAATGGACTTGATTTTTGTTCAAATTAATGTTGGACATATGTTTTGAACAATAGATGATTAATAAATTAAATTGGTATTTTGAAATATTTGGTTTAATGTATTAATCTTGGTTTTACACTTTAATTAATTGAATTTTAAAATTGGAATATTGAAATTTAAATTAATGGGCTTAATTGTTAAATTGGGCTTGTAATATTATATTTGGGCATAATGGGCTTGGTTGGGCCAAGTAGATTTGGGCCAAAAGGATTGGATCCAATTTGGGCCTAAATCACTCCATTAAGTCCAAATGTAGTATAATGGGCTTTAAAGTTTAATTGGGCCTTATGGGCTTGAAATTGGTTTTGTGGCATTTAAGGGTGATTCCTTATTTGGGCTTGGTAATTGGGTTTGACCCACATTGACCAAAGCCCAAGCCTTAATAAATCAATTGAAAGCCCATCGGACTTTAATTAAACAAACATTGGATGTTAGTTGGGCTTTGAGACCCAATTAGATTAGATTTAGAATCTAAGTCTTTAAAGCACATTAAAAGTGTAAACATTTAATTTGGAATTAAATAATTGAATTAGTATTGAATACGAATTAAATTAGATTTAATAAGTAGTTCGATATAATTCGTAAATTCGTACCTTATGTACTTATTCTCAAACGAGTTGGACTCGCGCAAAATCAAAACCGTTGTTTGAACATTGGATGATCATTTAAACAAAGACTAAATAATTGGATTAGATTGGTTGTAAAGCATGTCTTGTTTGAATATATATGTATGTGATGAATGAATAGTGTATATCGGATGGATATTAGAAGGGAAAGGGTAATTTTAGAAATTATTGTAAATTTAGAATTTATAAATTGGACCTGCGTGTCCAGCCTTATCTCTTTTATCTCTTTGTATTCTCTTCTCACCTAATTCCCCTCAATGCAAATGAGGTTTCTCTTATTGTATTATGTAATTGGGTAGTAGTAGAATAGTGCTAGCGGGGAGAGGAAAGGAGAGTGATTTGTTCTAGGAACAAGTTGTGTTTATATCCATCCGTATATCACTATTAATTTACTTACGCGCTTTATGATGTTTTAGAAGCATGCTTAAGGGTGTATGTTGATGAGACCTAACAAAGATAATAAATTGGTTGCCAATTACGCAAAAATCCCTCAATCTATATTAAGCGATTATCCTTCCATTGAATGATTCTTGTTCAAGATCCGATTGGCATTGGTTTGTTGGCCAAAGTCAAGACCTTGTCAATTAGGATGTACTTGAATCATGAGAGTTTTGTTCCACATCGGTGTCTTGTCCAAGTTGTGATTTGTTGGCCAAAGTCAAGATCACTTCTTGTCCAACGACATTGATTACGAAACTATCCTTGTCAATGGGTCCCGCTTAACTGGAATCATTAGGTTTGTTGTGCCAAAGCCAAGGCCTAGATGATTCGGAGGATATGGTTAGAAAATGTATTAGATACATTGGCATACGCAATATGTTTAGGACTTGGATGTCCACCTAACCGGATCTAGGAATTGGATTGGATCCAATTGATCTGTGAGATCTACCTAGTTAAATAGCATACAGCTTGTTGGCCAAAGTCAAGGTTGTGTGTTATTTAACGGGATCCTAGCCCACTAGGAAATAGGATTTCCCGAGTTCTCAACAGAGGGTTAGAGACTTGATGAAAATAGTGGGAGGCTAGTATGTGAATTTGCAATTTCATTCAGATACTTTGCCTTACGCGTTCTTCAAAATTATTTCGTCTATTTATTATAATTAGTTGGACTAATACATTGTTATTTTTTTGTAACAGTTTGACTGTACCCATTTATCGTTAACTAGATAGTTGGACTATCGTAGTTGAGATGGCTAGCAAGGTAAATGTCCGAGACATCATCATGGGTGACAATGTCTTTAAGGGGACAAACTTCGCTGATTGGGAAATGAACCTGAGGATAGTCCTTGGGGCTGAGAGGATGCTGTATACTATACAAACACCTCTCCCGCCTAAGCCCACTGACCCACTTGAGCTGGAGTTATGGAAAACTCACAGCAATGATTGTGACACAGCTCAGGCTATTATGTTAGCTTCTATGACTCAACACTTTCGTCGCCAGAATAGGGACTTGGATCCTTATAATATGATGGCTAGACTTCGAGATCTCCACCGCTCCAACAAGCGGATGGAAAGGTATGAGTTGGTGAAGAAACTCTTCCGCGCCCGAATGACTGAAGGCGCATCAGTTGAGGCCCACGGGGCTCAAATGATCGCCGATATTGATGAGTTGGCCAATATGGGAATAGTCTTGGAGGCTGAGCTGACTGTGGATTTGATCTTACAATCGCTTCCCGATACTTGGAAACAAATTATAATCAACTATAAGTTGATGGACACGGATGACTCTCTTGGAGAGCTGTTATCCGTCTTGAAGGAGTCTGAAAAAGAACTCCTAAAAGGGGGCAAGCGCGAGGCGCACTATGCATCGACCTCTCAGGGGCCAAAGGCTGGGCTTAAGGCAACTGGAGGGGTGAGGAAGAGGAAACATAAGAACAAGGGTAAGGGAAGTCGACAAAAGCTTCTGGGAAGCCAAGGAACAAATCTCAAGATGTCTGCCTCAACTGCGGCAAGAAGGGTCACTGGAAACGTGACTGCCGAATGGGCAAGGGACACAAGGAGGATATCAAGGCAGGCAAGGCACCAGCCTCTGGTATGTTTGTTATTGAAATAAATATGACTACTTCTAGTCTTAAAAATTGGATTTTTGATTCTGGTTGTGCTGCTCATATTTGTACTGATTTGCAGGATCTGTAGAATAGCAGGATGCTGGCTTCAGGGGAGGTTGACCTACGAGTCGGAAACGGAACACCAGTTGTTGTTTTGGCTGTAGGGACTTTTGTTTTGGAACTGCCCTCAGGGCATGTACTTAAACTATTGAACTGTTATTATATACCTAGTTTAACTAGGAATATTATATCTGTATCTTTGTTAACCCAGCATGGGTACACTTTTGTATTTAGAAACACTGGGTGTTATTTATATAAAAATGATGCAGAAATTTGCACTGTTGTTGCAAATAATGGTCTTTATATTTTGAATGTAAATGAATCTCCTAAACACAAAATGACAAACAAAAGGCTCAAAAGGAGTAATCTAAAAGATGAAGCTTACATGTGGCATTGTCGTCTAGGACACATTAACAAGACTCGCATATCCACACTTTCGAAGAGTGGGTACTTGGACGGATTTGATCCTAATTCATATGATGTCTGCGAATCTTGTCTTTTAGGCAAAATGCCTAAATCACCTTTTAGCGGTAAAGGTGAACGTGCCACAGAACTGTTAGCCCTCGTTCATAGTGACGTATGTGGGCCCATGTCTAGCCAGGCTAGAGGTGGATATCGATACTTCGTAACCTTTACGGATGATGCATCACGTTACGGTTATGTGTATCTAATGATGCACAAGTCGGAAACCTTTGAGAAATTCAAAGAGTTTCGATACGAAGTTGAAAAACAAACAGGCAAGAGTATTAAGACATTACGGTCGGACCGTGGTGGCGAATACTTAAGTTATGAGTTTCAAGATTACTTGAAAGAACATGGTATTCTTTCACAGTGGACTCCTCCTGGAACACCGCAATTAAACGGTGTGTCTGAACGGAGAAACCGTACCTTGTTAGACATGGTAAGGTCAATGATGAGTCACACTGAGCTACCAATATCCTTCTGGGGATACGCATTAAGCAGTACAATACTTATTTTGAATAAGGTTCCACCAAAGTCTGTTGAACAGACTCCATACGAGATATGGACAGGAAGGAAACCGGGTTTCTCTTTCCTGAAGATTTGGGGTTGCTGGGCATATGTTAAACGTTTGGAAGGTACCAAATTAGAACCCAAAGCAGATAAATGCCTTTTCGTAGGATATCCTAAGGAAACAAAGGGATTACTTCTATCACCCGCAAGAGAACAAAGTATTTGTTGCTCTACATGCATTTTTCCTTGAAAAGAAATTATTAGATGCAGTGGTAAGTGGGAGGAAAGTGGAGCTCGATGAAAATCGTGGTGATACTGTTCCTGGCAATGAATCAACGACGGAACATGAACAGACCATCCGGGATGAGTCTGTACCACAACCTTCATATACACAAGGACCGCGTAGGTCGGAGAGAGTCAGGACAGTACCTGAGAGGTATGGGTACCTGATCTCGCCTCATGTAGATATTAATCTTATTGAGGATAATGAACCGTCTATGTATGAGGAAGTAATACTAGATATTGATTCCGCTTTATGGCAAGAAGCCATGAAGTCTGAGATGGATTCCATGTATGCCAACCAAGTTTGGACACTGGTTGATGCACCAGAAGGTGTAAAACCTATTGGATGCAGATGGATCTTCAAGAAGAAGACCGACATGGATGGTAACGTGCAAACATACAAAGCTAGGCTTGTAGCAAAGGGGTATCGTCAACAATATGGTGTTGATTATGACGAAACCTTCTCACCCGTTGCCATGATTAAATCCATTCGGATAATGCTTGCAATAGCTACATATTTCGATTACGAGATATGGCAGATGGACGGATAAACCGCTTTCCTTAACGGAAACCTTTTGGAGGATGTTTATATGCAACAGCCTGACGGTTTTATCGTACCTAGACTTGCAAACAAGGTTTGTAAATTAAATCGATCCATTTATGGATTGAAGCAAGCATCACGGTCATGGAATCAGCGTTTTGATGAGATCATAAAAGAATATGATTTCATACAAAACGATGATGACCCTTGTGTATACAAGAAGGTTAGTGGGAGAGCACTGACTTTTATTGTCCTTTATGTCGACGATGTATTGCTTATAGGCAATGACATTCCCATGCTAACGTCGGTGAAAGCTTGGCTTTCATTAAAATTCTCCATGAAAGATCTGGGAGAAGCAGCCTTTATTCTGGGAATAAAGATCTACCGGATAGATCTAGAAAGCTGCTTGGACTCTCCCAGAGTACATATATTGACAAAGTGTTGAAGCGATTCAGCATGGATCAATCCAAGAAGGGATTGATGCCAATATTACGTGGTACCTCTTTGTCTAAGGACATGTGTCCTAAGACTTAAGAAGAGAGAGATAACATGAGTCGGATACCGTTCGCCTCGGCAGTCGGATCGATCATGTATGCCATGATATGTACACGACCTGATGTGTCATATGCTTTGAGCATGTGCAGTCGCTATCAGGCCGATCCAGGTGAAGGTCACTGGATGGCAGTTAAGAATATCCTTAAGTATCTTAGACGAACTAAGGATGCTTTCTTAATTTACGGAGAAGGAGAACTTGTGGTATCTGGGTATGCCGATGCAAGTTTCCAAACCGACAAGGACGACTTCAAGTCGCAATCCGGTACATTTTTTGTTTGAATAACGGAGCAGTGAGCTGGAAATCTTCCAAGCAAGATACTGTTGCCGATTCAACGACAGAAGCGGAGTATATTGCTGCATCGGAAGCAACAAAGGAGGCAGTTTGGATACGAAAGTTCCTAATTGGATTAAGAGTAGTTCCGTTAGCAACTGAGCCCGTTCCATTGTATTGTGACAATAACGGGGCTATAGCACAAGCTAAGGAACCAAGGTCTCATCAACGATCCAAGCATGTTCTTCGGCGTTACCATCTGATTCGGGAGATTATACATCGTGGCGATGTAAAAGTCGAGAAGGTCGCATCAGATAACAACATTGCAGATCCGCTGACGAAAGCTGTTTATATCCGCAAGTGTTTGAACGACATATCATAGTTCAGGTATTAGATGCTTGAGTGACTGGCTATAGGCCAAGTGGGAGATTGTTAGACATTATGACCATAGCGTCACTATTTTGTAAATGATATTGTATTATTGTACAAAATTAACTATGTGATAATGAAATTGCCTTTTGCCGTTTTGTAATTTATTTACTTTGATATATAAATGGCGAAAGTCCATATGATTAATTCCGTATTGAGATGATATGAGACAGTATCAATACATAAAGGTTTAAATCATTAAATATCTCTAGTCGGAGTATTATCGAGATCGGACATCGATAATGCGGAATAGACTAGTATTGCACTTGTGCATGTTGTGAGGGCACAACGGCATAGTTCTCATATATTTAAGTATAGGATACTTATGCAAGTGCGATAGGATGTTGTGTTTTACCGATGGTACGGAAAACAGCTTCGCTCTGGATAGACCCCGCGGAATCCCATTGGTAGTATGTCTGCGTGTCTATGGGAGGCCGCATCAGGTTAGGTGTATATGGTCTTAACCTGAGACTTGCATCGCTAGTACTTGCGACAATAGGTAAACTTTGGTTTTGGTGGTTAGGGGACCTTAACTGGTTCTGTGTTCACCTCTTCTGGGTTTATCAGGAATCGTAGTGCACTAGGTGTGATGTCAAGATGGAAGTGTCACTTCAGACATATAGAGTTGATGATCACGCAGGATACAGAACTAGTGCTATATAAAAGGTTGCAACCGTCGGGACAATATGACTAGGTCAGTATTGCCCGATTTAAAGAGACTAGTTGCTTGATGTCCGATATATGTTTCGTACGGGGCAGACACATTTCCAGCCCCAGGCCTAACATGTGATCGTCCGATACTGGATCGATGTACGCAATACTACGGTATACTACGCTTGATATAGATCTAATATTCCAGTAAGAATATTTCTGGAGAATTGGGTAGGCATGACGCTTTGCTAGAAGCCAACCTTGTCTTGTAAATCGATAAAAATGTAGTACGAGGTACGTACGTGTTTGGATTATCCAACGACCGTATTTACTGCCAACATATCTGGAGATCTCTTGGTCGCTTCGTGAAGATTCACCTATGATGTTTGATTCGAACTCTATTAATCTTGGATTAATAACGGAGAAACTTTATCTTGGATAAAATGCCTTATTAGGAGAGAGAGAGAGATCGATTAATCTGGAATTAATCGATAAAATAATATATTCGATATATTATTGGAAGGATTTTTTGCATTAAAAAAATTCTTTTGGTATTAGATATCACTTCACTTTTCATTTTCCTTGGTCATTCACGTTTTTTGGCATGCAAAGGAAACAAAATCAAAAGTGAAACACTCTCCTCTCTTCCTCTCTTGCTCACGCCGTGAGCTGCACCAACAAGGCAGAAAATTGTTTTCTCATTCTCCATTTTTGCTAGCACAAGCAAGGAATCAAAGGAGGTGATAGGGAAACCACCTAGGAGCTTGGAATACACAAAGCTTGGAGCTTTCAACTCTTTTCTCCTCTTGGCCGAAACTTCAAGGATCTTGGAGCTTCAACCTTTGTTCATCTTTTCATCACAAAAGCTTTGTAAGTATGATTCCGCCATGCTTCAAGTTTATTATATATATTCATTTTGTTGTATTTCATAAGCTTAATCTTTCCTTGGGACTAATTATAGTAACCAACAATACTGCTTCAGGAAGGCATCAGCCAACTCCCTCCAATCTTCCTTCACTTTCTTCTCCAAACTGTGGTACCACACCACGGGAGCTCCCTCGAGCGACATTCCAAACATTTTCTGTACTTGGCGCTGAGATAAGCCAACTGAACTCATGACTGATACAAACTGCCGGAGATGCACCCTTGGATCCCCATTCCCGTTAAACTTAGCCATATCAGGCATCTTGAACTGTGCCGGCAACTGTTCCTCGAAAGTCAGTGTGTCATAATCAAGTAAATCCTCATTCTTACCCCTCATCTTGCGGGTAACTGACTCAACCTGATCCCGAAGTTTCAGTAACTCTGCCTGAGACCTAGATACTCTGCCTGCTACATACTCTGCCATATCATCATCAAAAGTGGGGATATCATCCCCCAATCTGTTCGGAGGTTCCTCTTGCCTCACATCCCCGGAATTAACCCCAGCACGAGACCCGGCTATACCAGCCACAGCAGTAGTCAAGGCTTGCAACTGTTCAGTGACCTTGGCGAGACTGTTCTCTAACTGACCCATATGGGATACCTCATTACCAGATTCACTCATGACTGTTACTGTTTTTTTAATGAACCTTGTCCATTCTCTAACCCAAACGGTATCTATGATGTCTTTTTGAGACGTAGAGGGTGTTAACATGATATATGTATGTATGTGGTGCATGGGATGCATGTAACATATATAACATACTAAATTAATTAAAATATTCAAACAAATCGCCCGTTATCATTTTAGAAGCTTTCGGGCTAATTGTCATAGGAGTGAACTCATCCCAGTTTAAATGGCCCAACGAGTTCACATCTCATGACAAGGAGCCCAACTAAATCCAAATGGTAATGTTCCGAACACAAGCACAAAGTGGCCCATCAAAACTTAGAAGCCTTTGGCCCAACCGTCATAAAATACGTTCTTGTCCCAGTTTAAATGGCCTAACAAGCCCATATCCCATGACAAATGGTCCAAATGGATCCAAACGACGATGTTCCCAAACACAAGCATAAAAGAAAGATAATGCAAATATAACGTAATAATTTCTACGTAATGGCCCATCAACATTTCAGAAGCTTTGGGCCTAGTAGTCATAAGGTACGAACTCGCCCCACTTTAAATTGCCCAGCAAGTCCGCATTTCTGACAATAGTCCAACTGCATCCAAATGAGGATGGTCCACAAGCTCATACTCAAGGAAATAATTATTACTTTAACCATACAATCGCGGTATATAGGTGGGTTCGCATGAGTGTAGACAAAGGCTCTCATCGGCGAAGGATGGCCCACAACTAGGTCTCCCCAATCAAGGGTTCGAGCAACCAAGTGAGCGCACCCTTTTTTATACACTAAGGTACGTGCCAATGAGCTATGGTGTGTGACTGACTGTCAAATGGATTTTCCGTTGTAGATTCCCCAGAGGGAAGATGGAGCGAGGCTCACTTAAATACCCAAGCCTCTTTGGCTCTTATCGCTTGGTGTCAGGAATAAACAACGAGTCCTCCAAATTAGTCCATCACAATAGGCTACGAGTAGATGGCTATATAGGTGCCTTCACAGCTTTTCCTTCTAGAAAGGTAGTGAATGAAGGAAGACACCAAACCATTACCTAGCCTTAAAATGCCTTTGATTAAACCCCCATTTTATCGACTATAGACACGGTCAATTAAAACATAAATCCAAACATTACAAGATAATATTTCGGGGCCGATTCTCTATCCCCAGTGGAGTCGCCAGACTGTGGGACACAGAAACTGGGTGACGCATGCTGTCCTAGGCTCGCGGCCTAGTTGGGAGTACGGAGTAGCCACGAGGGACTAAACCGGAGAATAATGGAGTCGCCACCCGGTGTGAACCGGGAAAATGAGATTTAAGGCCGCACTCACCCCTCGCAAGGGAAGACCTCAAACCGTTGGGTTCGGAATGGTCCCTTACTTATGTCACTTGTAATGAAAGGATTTGTGTGATAATTTAATCAAGCTTAAGTAACATTTATTTCCAAGAGTATCATGCTTCTAAATTCACACATACAAAAATAAAACTTACGCCTAAATTTACATATATTTCACATCTGATATTGCATGCTTGAAACTACATCAAAGTAACAACAAACATACGACTTCATTGGCATATTGTATTCACGAGCACAAACACATATTAACCACACAAGCACACATGTGAGCGCTTTTCCAAGTGGTACGTGGAATTGTATCCCAAGTACAGACCGCACTACCGTCCATTCGCAATCGGCTACGGAATTTATGTCTGGGTTTCCATCCGATATACCACAAGAAATAATACTCAAATGTTATCATGACATAGATATATGAATTGTAATACGTTAAGCCAAGACTAAGGTAAATGATGCAACCAAAGGAATAAACATGCTTTTCATTATGATGCGTACAAAGATAAGAATAACTATATGGGATTTCATGATACATGCATGAATGGTGTAGCTGGCCTTACGCGCGGGCTGAGACTAGTAGGTGGCGTTTAGGGTGCGGTTTCAGGCAGTGGATAGGTGACTAAACTGGGCAGTGAGAGGCGTAGAACTGGGCAGTGGGGAGTGTTGGATTGTAGCAGTTTTTAGGGGGTAATTGCGCGTTAGGCTTGAGTTCAGACGGGACTGTGAAAGTGTTTGTGGGGGGTGTGGCGTTAGCGTAAGGGCGGAGTGGCTAAGGGGGCTGTTAATACGCTACGTTGAGGCAGTATATAAGGCTGTGATTGTGAACATGCAGGGTGAGGGTTACATGTTGATGTAAAAGAGCTGCTTATGGTTTTTTGTGTGGTGCGTGGCTGAAGGAGTGGATAGCGTGAAGGCAGGGGACTTTGTGCGTGTGCGTTAAGGGGCTTCAAGGTGTGACGGGCTGGGAATATGGGTACACCAATGACAATAGGTCGAGCCAAGACAGGGATAAACGATGCAATCAATAGATGAAAGACACGGCAAATATCATGGTAAATGTAGCCTTTTAGGCTTTTCTTCCCAAACGGAGAACCTTTTAATCCAACACAATAAGCCCATGCGCCTTTCGTTACAATAAGTACAAGGATAAAGATAACTATATAAAATTTAGTATATCTGATTGAACATATCTTGCATTCAACCGAACACACACCAACCGGCGCGGCAAAGCATCGTGGTAAAGGATTTTAACCCCTCCAAATAGGGGACCTTTCATCACACTTACTAAGCCCATGCGCTCGATTGAATCTTGCATACAAAGAATTAAAAACAATAATATCAAACTTAGTATGCCCGATTGAACGTATCTTGCATTCAACCGAACACACATCAACCGGCACGACAAAACATCGTGGTAAAGGATTTTAACCCCTCCAAATAGGGGACCTTTCATCGCACTTACTAAGCCCATGTGCTCGATTGAATCATGCATACAAAGAATTAGAAAACAATAATATCAAACTTAGTATGCCCGATTGAACGTATCTTGCATTCAACCGAACACACATCAACCGGCGCGGCAAAGCATCGTGGTAAAGGATTTTAACCCCTCCAAATAAGGGACCTTTCATCGCACTTACTAAGCCCATGCGCTCGATTGAATCATGCATACAAAAGTAACATGCAGAATTCAAATGACGAAAAATAAATAAACCGAAGAAACATAAAACAAAAGAGGGTGCCATTTACTCAAGCGGTACGTGGAGTTGTATCCCGAGTACAGATCATACTACCGTCCATTCAGAATCGGCTATGAAATTTATGTCCGGGTTTCCATCCGATATACCGCGAGAGTTGACACATCTTTTATTTTATTCCAAGTCCACAACAAGCAATATTTCATGATTCATACATATTTATCTACTCAAGGGCCACAACATGCATTTTGTCATAACAATCATGCAAACAATACTCAATGAATAATAAAAATAAAACAGAAAACGAGTGTGGAAAATACCCTCAGGTCTAACCTTTTTTGCCGACTTTCGGACTTGCGTTTCACGGAGATCGGAAGGGTAAAGCTCCTCTGCTTCTTCGGTTCACTGGTTTAGCGTCTTGGCTTACTGTTTTGCTATTTTGCTTGCTGTTTGGCCTCCGTTTTACTATTGTTTCCTCTGTATTTTCTGTTCACTGTTCAGGTCACTGTTTTGACGTTTCAACGGACTGTTTTGAGTGTTTTTTTGTGGGTTTTTAGTGCAGTTTTGTGTGGTTATTTCAAGGATTATAAGTGCATTTTTTATGTTACTGTTTTAAGGATTTTAGGGACTGTTTTAAGAGGATTTTGCTGCTGTTTGGGCGTGTAAAACAGTGCAGCTTTTGTGTTCACTGCAGTTTGGTTTTTGGTTGTAATTTTCGGTGGTGGAGGGCTGCTGTATAGGGCTGGTTTCGGTGGCTTTAGGAGGATATAAAGGCTTGTTATTTCCAGCTATGGAGGGGTTGAGGAGAGTGATGTGTTCGGCTATGGAATGGAGGAGATGAAAAGAATATTTTTTGTTACTTATTTTTGTAATTGGCGTTAATGGAGAGCTTGGAGAGGGGGTTGGACATTCTTTGCTTCTTTATTTCTTGTGATGGGCGTGAACTAGGAGGAGGGGATGCCTTGGAAAAGTGTGGTTTATATAGAGAAGGACTAGGGCTTCACCTTGTCTCACAAGGAAGGGATTTGATTTAGTGTGGAGCAAGGAAAGTCAAAGATTGAGGGGGGACAAATTTGGTTTAGATTAGGAATACAATATATTTGATTGGTTAGGATTAGGCATTTAATTTGTTAGATTAGGAAGTCAATATTTTTTATTTGTTATGATTGATTTTAATTAGGTATATCATCTTTTTAATTTAGGTATATAACATATTTGATTTGTTAAATTAGGCATGATTATATTTTGTGTTTTATTTAATTTGGTAAATGATTTAATTATTATTTTATTTAATTACATTATCCAATTAATATTAATTTAATATTTGATTTAATTTGGGTGTGTATTAGGGTGAATGGGCGTGTGGGCTTTGTTGTGGGCGTGTGGGCCTCTGGTTGGTGGGTTTAGTTTGTGTGGCTAGGTGTGTGGGCTTTCGGGGGTTTTTGGTCAAGGCCAAGGGGCTTGCGGGGATTTCAGGCCGAGGTTAGGTGATTGTGAGTGTTTTGGGCCGAGAATAATTTTTAAAACTGAAAACCAACAAGCAACCCGAAGCTAAACCAGCGAACTTAATCCGAATATGAGTCAATTCTTGATTCCTCCCTTCTGATGTCCGTTTCCCGCGGCTTCCGCGACTTAAAAGGTAGTGCCTCCAACTGAGGCTCATCATCGGGTTTCACATGCAAAAATGCAATGCCTACAGTTGTCCTCGCAGATTTGGTTGTGCCTGAGATGGGAATTTTCCTGACTTCTGCACATATAACACGTTAGTTATTTTAGAGACTTGTCTATTTATCTCCTTATTTTCCTCAACCACTTGAGCTATTAATGACTCAAACATTTTATTAGTTTTGTTTTAGGCCTCTACAAATGTTTGCACAGTGTCTTCTAAAGAATATCTAGGAATGGCAGGTATGTGATACGGGAGGGCAGTGTAACCTTCAGTTTGTGGTGTTTGAGTAGGCTGTTGAGACTCATGTTTCCAACTATAATTTGGATGATTCTGCCAAATAGGATTATAAGTATCTGAATAAGGTGTATACGGCTTCTTATACATCCCTAAGTCATTGCATTGTTCCTCATACATTTCCCTCATCTCACCATATAAAGGACACTCTTGGGCCATATGCATAGTTTTGCTATATTTGGCTTTTGAAGCTCCTATCTCTCTAGTTAATACCTTAACATGTGCTTTAAGACTATCCTCTTCCCTAAAGTGGTGTATGCCTCCACTAGAAGGAGTGGAATGTGTCCTATCAGTCCTATCTCTGGCATTAGGTCCAGTCCAAGTGTGAGATTTCTCGGTTAGGTCATTTAAGTACTCGAGTGCCTCGTCAGGGTCCTTTCGTATAAACTCACCATTGCACATCATCTTAACGAATTGACGGTCCCTAGAGGTTAGACCGTCATAAAAGTAACTCACTAAGCGCCAACTCTCATACCCATGGTGAGGGCAACTAGCTAACATCTCTTTAAATCTCTCCCAAGTTTGACAAAGGGTTTCACTATCTTTCTGAGAGAAAGTAGAGATCTATCTTTTTGAAGCATTAGTCTTATGGTGTGGAAAGTATTTATTGGAAAATACTTGTGTCATCTCACCCATGATCCTATTGAACGAGGTCTCAAAGAATACAACCAGCTTTTAGCTCTATCCTTAAGGGCAAAAGGGAAGAACTTAAGTCTAATTATGTATGTACTCCCAAATTGATCATGGAAGGTTGCTATAAACTCTTCAAACTCCCTAATATGCACATAAGGGTTCTCATTCTCCAAACCATGAAAGCTTGGGAGATACTTTATCATTTCAGGTTTAAAGTCTATATCTGGTGCATTAGGAGGAAATATTATGCATGATGGTGTAGTTGTGCGAGTGGGATGGAGGTACTCCTCCAGAGTCCTAATGAGTTGCCTCTCGTAATTACTCATGTTATGTATGCTAGATCTAGGTGGTGTGGCAAAAAGGTTGTCAAACAGACTTTCGGAATCTGAATCTTCATATTCCATTCTAACAAATCTACCAAACCGATCCCTAAATCTAGGCGTGCACTCAAACACAAATAAAACAAGAAACAGAAATAAAAGAATTAAAGTTAAAAAAAAATGTAAGATTCTAAACTAAAATTAAAACTGAAATAAAATAAAGAAATAAAAAGTAAATATGGAACAAAATTACCGCTTTACTGTTGACCAAACAAACATGTTCTTTTTGATCGTACACCGTCTCCCCAGCAACGATGCCAAAATTTGATTACGCCCAAAAAGTACTTGCGCTTATCACAATATAGTTAGGGTGTCGATTCCTCAGAGATATGATTACGAAGGAACTGAATCACTTAGTATGAACTTTAGCAATAACTTAATTAAAGAAAATGGTTTAATTGATAATGTGAAATAAAAACAATGAAAAATACGTAAGAGTTATCAATAGAGAAAAAGCAGCAAAGCATCGGGAATCCCACTTGTATCACGTCCATATATTCAGTAATTGATTCCTTTTATTACTCAATTGAGGGTTTCACTTCCCAAACCAACAATCAGAAGATATTTCAATTTAAAACACATTAAATTCTAAGATAATCGATGAATTACTTTCTCAATGTTAACAGCTCACTATGTTATCATATGACCTATCTAACATCGACAATATACCTACAGGTAATACTGCAGTTACAACTGGGTTCCCCAATCACACATAAAAAAAAACATGAATATTCCTATATGCAAATTAGTAAAACACAATCTCTGGATTTTAAATCAAAAGATAATAGAGAATAATGAATCATCAATTGTATTAAACACTGAAGATCATTCAGGAATCAAAAACATGAATATAAGAAGTTAAGTACAAGAGTTTATCCTTAGTTTTGCATATGAGATTAGTTCTCCATAGAAAAGAAAGATATAGCCTGAAGGGATCAGTGAGACTGTTGGATAATATGACCCATAGCGTCACTATTTGTACAGATCATGGTGTTGTTGTACAAATTAACTATGTGACAAAGGAGATTGCACTCTTATCATTTGTGATTAGATCACCTTAGATATATAAATGATGAGAGGTCCCTATGATTTGTTCCTGGACGGAGAATGATATGAGACAGTATCAGTCGACGTAGGATAAATCATTAAATATCCCTAGTCGTAGTATTATCGAGACAGGAATCGATAATGCGGAATAGGCTAGTATTGCACTTGTGCGCGTTGTGAGGGCACAACGACATAGTTCTCATATATTTAAGTATTGGATACTTATGCAGTGCGATAGGAGGTTGTGTTTCACACGATGGAACGGGAAACAGCTTCGCTCTGGATAGACCCCTCGGAATCCCATTGGTATTATGAATATGTGTCTATGGGAGTCCGACATCAGGGTAGGTGTATTTGGTCTTAACCTGAGACTTGCACCGCTAATACTTACGATAATCGGTAGACTTTGGTCTTGGTGGTACAGGGCTTTAACCGGTTCTGCGTACACCACTTCTAGGTTTATCAGAGATTCGTAGTGTATTGGGTGTGATGTCAAGACGGAAGTATCACTTCAGTCATAGTGGAGATGATGTCACGCAGGATACGGTACTAGTGCTCTTGAGTGATGCGCATCCAATCATGATATTATGACCAGGTCATGAATATCTGATTATAGAGACTAGTTACCAGACATCCGACATGTGCTTCGGACGGGGCAGACACTTATCCAGCCCCAGCCCTAGCACGTGACTATCCGATACTGGGCTGATATACACAATACTACGGTATACTACGCTTGATACAGATCTATATATTCCTGTAAGAATATTTCTGGAGAATTGGGTAGGCATGGCGCTTTGCTAGAAGCCAACCTTGTCTTGTAAATCGGTACAAATGTAGTACGAGTTATTTACGTGTTCGGATAGTCCGATAACCGTATTTACTGCCAACATATCCGGAGATCTCATGGGTCGCTTCCCGAAGATTCACCGATGATGTATGACTCGCACTTTATTAATCTGGGATTAATTAGTAGAGAGAGAAGATTAATTTCTAGAGAGAGAAAATTAATCTGGGATTAATTGCGGAGATATTTTATCTGGGATAAAATATTAATTAAAGAGAGAGAACGATTAATTTGGAATTAATCGATAAATTAATATTCGATATATTATAAGAAATTAGATTCGACGCGGAATTGAAATTGGATTTTAATTCGGGCGAACGAATTAATTTAGAATCAATTCGTTAGCGATTGAATAGTGAATTCGCTAGGCGTAATCATTTAATTACGACGCGACGAAAATTCGTTAATTTGGAATTACCGAACCCGAGCCCGAGAGTGGTTGCGAGCGCATTCGCATTTCGAATTTGAGTGCGGCACGTAAGTCACATCAAGCGTCAAATCGCTAGTCGCGTCAATTGTCAAATCACTTGTCACTTTGAGTGATGTGATATGACATGTTATCACTTTATTAAAGTGACTTGATGTGAATAGTGAAAGGTGATGGCTTGAAAGTTGATTGGACTTGTACCTTTTGACTTTTGATTTAAAGTATAATATGTTTATTTATTTATTTACTTGGTAAATAATTTAATAATAAAACATATATAAAGCTTTTATTCTTCTCTTCCATTAACAACCATCACGTTTTCTCTCTACCCTTCACGTTTTAGGGTTTCGTTTTGGACAAAAGAAAAAGCTTCTCTCTCTCTCACGGTCTTGGACCATTCTTCTCATTTTTTTTTTTTTGGTTTGATCACACTAAATGAAGAAGAAAGAGTGCTAGCACACACATGGGTTATATTATGGTGATAGGGAAACGAATTTATGAGCTTGGAATTCCTTTTGAACCTTGAAGCTTTGAGCTTCCATGGAGGTCTTCAATGGCCGAATTTTCAAGGAGGAAGACAGCCCAAAACCGAGCATGATAGCAGTCCAAGGAGGCCAAAACCGAGCTCACACAAGGAGGAAAATGGGTTTTGTTCTTCTAGCATCAAACCAATCAATGTGAGTATGTATTCCGCCTTATTCCTTT
>SKCR01046960.1:0-46373 GCA_019454045.1 Zanthoxylum bungeanum | reverse complement strand
ACTATCATGCTCTCACTCACTTTCTTATAAACACAAGGTTCTTCCTCGTTCTTGATGAATCCTGATAATCTAATTATCTCATCAAAATGACGATTCCAGCTTCGGGATGTCTGTTTAAGTCAATAAATAAACTTTTGGAGCTTACAAACCAAGTTTGAAGTCTCACTGGATACGAAACCCTCTGGTTGTTCCATATAGATATCATTCTCGAGAAATCCATTTAGGAAATCGATTTTCACATAAATCTTCCATATCTCATAGTCGTGATATGCAGCAATGGCTAAAAGAATCATAATAGATTTTAGCATAACTACTGGTGAAAATTTTTCCTCATAGTCAATCCCAGGACGTTGAGTGTAACCTTTTGCTACCAGTCGGGCCTTAAAGATTTCCACATTTCCATTGGGCCCTCGCTTCATTTTGTAAACCCAGACTTGATTGTCATGCATAGAATCCATTTCAGATTTCATAGCTTCCTGCCATTTTCCTGAATTGATATCTAATATCGCTTCTTTATATGTAGTCGAATCTGTTTCATCCAATATGAGAACATCAAGACTCACATCAGATGTTAAAAACAATCTCTCAATGGACTTCAATATTCTATTCGAGTTACATAGAAACAGTGTTGTAGGTCATTCACCTAGTTAGATATCTGGTTCCATCTCAGATTCCTTACTGTTGGGATTAAACTCATCAAGTTCAATCTTTCTATAATTCCCATTTTCTCTCAAAAATTCCTTTTCAAGAAAAGTGGTAAAACAAGCAACAAATACATTTTGTTGCTCAGAATCATAGAATTGATATCCCACAGAATTTTCAGGATATACAATAAACCTATATTTATACCCCATGGGTGCTAGTTTATCCCGTTGCGTAAATCTAACGTATGTAGGACAACTCCAAATCCTTAAGTATCTAAGACATGGATTTCTACCGAACCATATCTGATAGGGGGTCGTAGAAATAGCTTTCAATGGAACCTTATTAAGTATGTGCGCAGCAGTAAGTAAAGCGTAACCCCAAAGGTAATATGGAAGATCTGTATAGCTCATCATGGTTCGTACCATATCCAATAAAGTATGATTTCTACACTCAAACACACCATTGTGTTGAAGTGTTCTTGGTGGGCTAGAATTCCATTCTCTCTTAAATAATTTCTGAATTCGTCACTCATGTAATCACCGCCTCTATCTGATCTAAGGCATTTGATGAATTTACTGGTTTATTTTTCGACTTTGTTTCAGAATATTTTGAACTTGTCAAATGTTTCCGATTTATGTCTCATCAAATAGATATATCCATATCTTGACTTATCATCCGTGAAAGTCACGGAGTATGTTGAACCATCATGAACGACATGATTTAATGGACCACACACATCATTGTGTAGTAGTTCCAATAAGTCTCCAACACGGTGTCCAACACCAAGAAATTGGGCATTTTTCATCTTTCCTTGGATACATGACTCACAAATCGGATAAGGATCTAAGGTAAGATTTTCAATCAAATCATTGTTTACCAATTTAGATAGATGTCTAACACCTATATGGCCTAATCTCATATGCCATAATTCAATATTATTTAATTCAGATTTCCTACTTATATTTTCCTCTACATTAAAGACATCTTTATATGTTTCTAAAACATTGTGACTGTTAGATAAAGAACATTCACATATCAGATTGTTGTCTTTATCATATAAACATAAAGCACTATCTTTAATGTTTATTTTGTATCCCTCTTTGTCTAATATCAGTAAAGATATTATTTTTCTGATAAGGAAGGGTACATAATAACAGTCAAGTAACTCTAATTTACATCCATTAGGGAGATCTAGAACAACTATTCCTATGGCCTTAACATCCAATGTCTCGCCATTGCCAACTCTAAGATGGATCTCCATTTTTTTCAACCTTCTTTTAACCATCATGACCTGCATGAAGTTGAAAATATGAGTAGAACTGCCGGTGTCTAACACTCATCCAATATTTTTATCTAAGGCTAATGAGATATCAATAATAAGAAAAATATAAAGCGTACCTGAGGGTCTTGTTTTTCCTTTCAGTTATGGACAATCCTTCTTCCAGTGTCCAGACTTTTTTCATTGTAGACATTGATCACAAGCTACATGCGGTCTTGCAGCTTTACGTTTCTTGGAGTTTTTCTTTGAAATCTTCTTCTTTCCCATTTTGATTTTCTTAGATTTCTTAGAAGTCATTGAAGAGCTTACTTCACCATGGAGGTATAAAATATGATTGCCCTTCTTCAAGTCATGCTCCTAGCTTGCATCGAATGTATATGGAAATTTAATGCAAAACCAACATAAGTACCATGTAAAAAAGACAGAATCAAATTACGGCCTAGCTGTTCATCAATCACAATGCCATGTCATTCCAAATATCGGATTTGGTCGATCATGTTCAAAACATGAATGTTGACAGCTCATCCATCCTTGAGTTCAGCACTGAACCATTCCTTATACCTATGATATATTTCAATTTCTTGATTTGCCTCGAACAACTCTTTGAGTGTTCACATAATACTCCAAGCATTCGGTACTTCTATGTACTGTCTGAGCAAATTTAGAACCACCAATCCTGAAATGTAGGATTTCACCTTCAGGTTATCATCCTTCTATTTTGCAAAAGTTTCTCGCTCTCCAGGAGTGGAGTCGGGATCTATTTCAACAGGCAATGGATTGATAGTTACATATGTCAACTTTTCAAACTTCAAGACAAGACAGATGTTCATTTCCCATTCGAAATAATTTTCGGCTCCTTTCAGTTTATTGGAATCCAATAGTCGCATCAATGGATTTACGGCAGCCATCTACAAGACAACAATTAAACACTAGCAGAATATTTTTCATTTCAAAATAAAAAACACCAATTGATTATGGAATTTTAAATCTATTAGTGCCCTCCCACTACTTTACGTAATTATATAATCTCCCTTAACAGAAAAATAGAATTTAATTATCAAAATTTTCATAGTGGGAAGTGGATCCCATGACATTTACTCCAGCCTCACACTATCGATGGTCTTAGGCTTCATAAAATCATTAGGTAGACCTCCAAGGTCAATCACATTCATATGACTCATAGTTTGGTCCGGAACCGTTTCTTATCCTCACAATAATGACTGTATTGGATTAAGACTTATTCCAGTTGTATACTTGTCAATGTGCACTAATGAGCTTCGTATGTACACCCTCAAAATAATGACAGTATTGGGAGATTGCGTTAACTCATCACGCTAAATCTAATATTTTACCACATCGACCTAAGTTCCGAGCACTTATACCCTCATAATAATGACGGTCTTGGGCATAAGTATTAAGAACTCATTCATCTCCGTATTGACAAGACAGACCTTCCAATAATACTCCAATATTATTAATATTTATTACTTAAAAGTAATCACCTAATCATGGGAGATTTATGACAATCAAGTAAAATTAAAATTTTAATTTAAAACATGCAATACATATCCAATATGACTTATACATAACTAAATTAAAATTATTGTGGCATAGATTCAAAACATGTGTTGTGTGGTATGATCTGCTCTGATATCATTCTGTTGGGGCGGATGTGGAACCCCTAGGGTCGGATCGGAGGTCCGCGCAGTGGAAGTGGGTCTAACCCGTAGATATCAGGTATGAGTGTAATTTTACAATATTTAATGGATACAATATTTCATTTCTAGTGTTTAGGAAAAAAATCGGAATCCGAAAAAACCAAAATGGGATAAAAATCGGAGGAGAAAATTTTTTCCGAACCACGTGCATTTAGTGCGCATGCAACGCTAAATGCATACAGCAGCAACGCTGCCCTCTCGGGAAACAACAATTTTTTTTAAAAAAAAATTTCTAAAAACCTTAAAATCTTTTAAAATCATCCAAAATAATTTTAATTTCAAAACCAACCACAACATATATTATGCAATAAACACACACACACACACATACACACACACACACATATATTCTAAATATATAAATATTTCTTTGAATCAAAATACAACCCAAAATAGAATCCCATAATGAAATGACTCATGAACAATTCTAGGTCACCCAAATGTGGTCAAGTGATTCTAGAATGGTAGCTATAGCTCCAAGCTATTATCTAGAGTTTCAAACTCAAATTTTATTCATTTTTCCATGTCTAACATTAACATCATTGACCAAATACAACCATATTATGTTTATACTTCCAAAGCATCCTAACTTGTTGCGATATTTTATATCGTACCGCAAGTGTACGGTGTCAAGTTTTAGTAAAGATGAGTGAAAGGGTGTTGAACCCACAGGGATTGTATTTAATTCACACTAAGTACTACAATTAATAATCCTTAACTTTATTTAGAAAAAAACTAAATTTAGAATAATCTGAATTTAAAACTAAAAGATAAATAAATAAGATATGAGAAGAAACCAAGATACGAGAGATTCTAGAGTCTGATTTCACCTAGCTATCCCCTATGTATTTGTCATGCCATTCAATTCTTATTCAATTACATTGTTTATAAGTCAATAATCCTAAGGTATTCCACTCATTCTCTCGAGCAATAGTGAAAAGATTATCAATTAAAGACTTTTATATCCCTATAAAAATCTAGTAATCAATAATTCATTACGTTATGTGATTCTTTGTTAGTGACTTCAAAGGGATTATGGATTCTCCTGAACTCTACAAATCTTTTAGGTTATATTCTCTAGATCCTATTCAAAATCACTCTCTCCCGAGCGATAGATTCTAAACATTCATCATCTCAATTTGTGGCCAGCAAACAAGAAGCATTAAACGTAAGAGAATACAAATAAACTGAAATATAACTTCATAAAACTCAAATTGACAAACAATACATAGGTTCAAGTATTGGCTACATCATCCTCTAGAATTATGGAGTTATTTCATGACTAAAGATAAAAACAATGAAAATAGGGTCATGAACATAATGAACATCATTAGAGTTTAAAGAAAGAAACTAGATGATAAAACCCGAATTGAATCTGTTCCTCTTCGGACGTCACCGCTTTCTTCTCCTCTTATCGCTCTTCAATCCTCCTCCACGGATCTCTCTAAAATATTTATTTAGCACTATTGGCTGTGTACTTTTCTCCTCTCCTAGGGTTTTGGACGAGCTTATATATTTATAAGAAATTCTTGGAGTCATTATGCATGTAAAACCCTAAAAATTGATGTTTCTGGGAGTCTGCGCAGTGCCATGGTGCCAGAAAGTGGTGCCGCGGTGCCAAACTCATGGGATTTTATATGTCTATTGTTGAAGGGGCACCGCGGCGTCAGAAGTTGGGCGCCGCAGCGCCAGTCACTTTTCTGGCGTGCTGATTTCTACGATTTTCACTCTTCCCGTGTGCTTCTGATGCGTCTATAGGGTCCCAAAAAAAGTACAAATGCCCCAAGATCCATATTCCAATGTTTCCTATAAATAAAACATAAAAGAAAGTACAGATACATTAAATGATACCGAATCTAACAAAATAGTAAGCTAAGAATGCATGAATAAGTTGGCATAAACCGTAGTTATCAAACACCCCCCAAACTTAAGATTTTGCTAGTCCCGAGCAAAAGAAAAAATAAAAACTAAATAAGAAAAAATAACAAAATTAACTAGGCCACTTTCGTGGGGCGCTTGTTGCATTTAGTGTATGTAACAAGCCTTTAAACCCCTAGACGACCCTAGTGGACGAGTTATAGTCTCGTGAGGGCTTACAATGACGATATCCACAAACTTCATTCACAAATATGCAATCATACAAAAATATAATAATAATAAAAGCAAAGAAATTAGTCCCGATAGTTATACATAATGTTGTCCTCAAAGAATACCTACCAATGAATTCAGAAAACCTTTAAAGTACTCAATGCAACTTAAATCCAAGTTCTTGAATAAAGTATCAAAGTCAGACTCACAATGTATGTGTGTGTAAAGGTTTGGTCACAGCTCGACACCTAAGTAAACCAACTCAATGATTTCGTCCCAAAATTTGAGGTCCAATGGGTCAAATCAACCTAAATATCTCAAAAGTATCTCGTAATTGCCTTTTTTTTTTTCTCATTATGGTATGATTTTATTTTCTTCTTTTTCCTTTTTTTTTAATTTTTTTCAACACACCTACCATTTAAGGTAACATTTCTTCTTATGGTGGTTCTAACACTCATCCATAGGTAGCTTCACGCTTATCAGTTATAGGTGGTTTAACACTTTCTTTTCAATTTTTTTTCTTTCAAAATTTTTTTCATTTTCTTTTGTTTTTAACCATACCATACATCATAACACTAGCAAATCGAGATAGACATCTAAGCAAACAGTCATTCACCGACATGCAATTTCTTCAACTAGTTACTTTGTCAATTACTTAGGTCCTTACTGCTAAAAACCTATTGTTAAGTGCTTACGAGTCTAACCTAGATCACCTACTCAAGGCATCAGATAAAATTCAATTGGGAACTTATCATTTCTAAGATTTCATCTAAAGCAAAAAAAATTCATCATTAGACTTATGTTTTACTATCTATGACTAAAAATAAAAAATAATTTTTTTATTAGCAGGAACTATATCACTACATGCAAACACCCTCAAACTTAAAACTTGCATTGTCCTCAATGTAAGATAAACATAAAGAAACAAAAGTAAGAAACAACACTATCATGCATGGAGTTGATCAGACTTTTGCTGGTCAGAATTTGGTTGTGCGGGCTTTGTGTGTTTCATGCTAATACCTGCATAAATAACATGCAACTAATAAAAAAACAAATAGCACACAATAAAATAAAATAAAATAGTAATAAAACAAATGTAATGGTTGTCTCCTCGCTAGCGCTAAGTTTAACGTCTTCAGCTAGATGCAACCACCCAATTGGTCATGATGGCTTCAATGTAGCGGACCGAGTAATCTCATGTGCTTTTTTCTTTGGTATCCATCGGTTGTAATAACATGAAAAAGATTGCTTGGCACTGCTCTTTAGGGTTGGTCTCAGTATTACGAGGAAATGCTCCATGCTATTGATTGGTCATGAAGGAAGCAATCTGCCCAATCTATACTTCTAAAGACTTCATTGTTGCCCCTATATTTCCCATGTGTGTCTCAATATTATTTAGCCTTGACTCATTATTCTCAAACCTTGCTGAAGTATTAGCAAAAAACGTGCTCATGAGATATTCTAAGGAAGGTTTCTGCTCAGCTCTTTGATAGTTGAAGCCAGATGAAGGTTGCAAGGCATTCTCTGTATTAGCATATGATAGGTTCAGATGAGTGTAGTTAGGCATAGGATTACCTCTATAGTTGTTGAAGTTCCGATTGTTCACATACTGGACTTGCTCATATCCTCCGCCAGGAAAGATCATTTTATTTACAGTAGCAGCTTCAATAGATGGTTGGCCTTGTTGATTGGTCAGTGCTGCTAGATGAGTCGTGAAGGATGATATTTGAGCTGTAAGTGCAACAATATGATCCACCTCATATCTACCGGCCACCTTAGTCACAGTAGGGCGTTTTTATGGCCATTGATAGTTATTGATGCCCATCCCTTCTAATAAAGCATAGGCGTCTTCAGTAGATTTCTTGAATAAAATTCCTCCAGCAACTGCATCGGTCGTGGTTCTATTAGGACAATTCAACCTTGTAGAATAACTGAATCTGAACTCAGTCTTTGAAATTATGTCGTGGGCATCTCCTGAGTAGATCTTTAAAGCGCTCACAGGCCTCATACAAATTCTCAGTCTTCAACTGCCTAAATATACTAATTTCTGATCTCAGTTTGGCTGATTTAGCTAGTGGAAAGAACCTCGTAAGAAATTTAGTAGCCACGTCCTCCTATGTCAGGATGCTTCCCATTGGTATTGATTGTAGCCAACCCAATGCTTTATCCCTTAAAGATAATGGGAATAAGCATAGCCTGATGGCCTCTTTAGTCACGCCATTCATTTTTATGTTATCCGCCATCTCCAAGAACATCCTTAAATGCATGTTCAGATCCTCTACGGCTGAACCCCCAAACTGATTCTTTCATACCAAGTTGATCAATGTAGGTTTCAGCTCAAAGTTATTGGCATTGATTGCGGGTGCGCAATCCCAAAATAGTTATCATCTACGACCGGCTTGAAATGATCTCTGATTTTCACCTGGCGTGGGTTGTTCTCTTTGTTTTCAGCCGCCATTGCTTCTTTTCAAGTTCCTTCTCTTTCTTTAGTCTCATCGTTGTTCCTTATATTTTAGGATCAAACATGAGAGAGTTAAGACTTGTGGATCTTCGCATTCACTGAAGCACAAAAAGACAAAAAAAAATCAATAATCAAATAAAAACAAAACAAAAATAAACTTAAAACCCAAATAAATTACAAATAAAATTCAAATTCAAATTGAAGCTAAGGTTACTTGGTAATAGTATTAATGTGAATTAAATTAACAATCCCCGACAACGGCGCCAAAAACTTGATGTGATATTTATATCGTACCGCAAGTGTACAATGTCAAGTTTTATTAAAGATGAGCGAAAGAGTGTCGAACCCACATGGATTGTATTCAACTCACACTAAGTACTATAATTAATAATCCTAACTTTATTTAGAAGAAACTAAATTTAGAATAATTGGAATTTAAAAACTAAAAGATAAATAAATAAGATATGAGGAGAAACCAAGATACGAGAGATTCTAGAGTCTGATTTCACCTAGCTATCCCCTATGTATTTGTCATGCCATTCAATCCTTATTTAATTACATTGTTTATAAGTCAATAATCCTAAGGTATTCCACTCCCTCTCCCGAGCAATAGTGAAAAGATTATCAATTACAGACTTCGATATCCCTATAAAAATCTAGTAATCAACAATTCATTACATTCTGTGATTCTTTGTTAATGACTTCAACGAGATTATAGATTCTTCCGAACTCTATAAATATCCTAGGTTATATTCTCTAGATCATATTCAAAATCCCTCTCTCCCGAGCTATAGATTCTAAACATTCATCATCTCAATTTATGTCCAAAAAACAAGAAGCATTAAACACAAGAGAACACAAATAAACAAAAATATAACTTCATAAAACTCAAATTAACAAACAATACATAGGTTCAAGCATTGGCTACATCATCCTCTAGAATTATGGAGTTATTTCATGACTAAAGATAAAAACAATGAAAATAGGGTCATGAACATAATGGACATCATTAGAGTTTAAAGAAAGAAACTAAATGATAAAACCCGAATTGAATCTCTTCCTCTTCGGATGTCACCACATTCGTCCCCTCTTATCGCTCTTCAATCCTCATCATTGGATCTCTCTAAAATATGTGTTTAGCACTATTGGCTGTGTATTTTTCTCCGCTCATAGGGTTTTGGACGAGCTTATGTATTTATAAGAAAGTCTTGGAGTCCTTGTGCATGTAAAACCCTAAAAATTGATGTTTTTGGGAGTATGCGTAGCGTCGCGGCGCCGGAAAGTAGAGCTGCGGTGCCAAACTCGCGGGATTTTGTATGTTTGTTGCTGAAAGGGCGCCGCGGTGCCAGAAGTTGGGCACGGTGGCGCCAATCACTTTTCTGGCGTGCTGAGTTTTGCGCTTTTCGCTCTTCTCATATGCTTCGGATGTGTCCGTAGGGTCCCAAAACACGTACAAATGCCTTAAGAACCATATTCCAATGCTTCCTACCAATAAAACATGAAAGAAACTACGAATACATTAAATGATACAGAATCTAACAAAGTAGTAAGCTAAGAATGCAGGAATAAGTGGGTATAAACCACACTTATCACTCCAAGCTATTATCTAGAGTTTCAAACTCTAATTTTATTAATTGTTTGATTCTAACACGAACATCTTTGACCAAATTACAAGCATATTATGTTTATACTTCCAAAACATCTTAACACAATTAATTTGCCTAATTTCAACATTTAAATTATGTAATCATGCATCCAGTACATAATTCATCACTATATGTCTCACTAATGAAAACTCACTAATGAAAAACATAACTTATGCGAAGATCAAACATTATCTAGTAAGCTTGATACAAAGATCCAATCTCCTTATTCTTGTTGAAATGGTTGGAGAACTTCCAAGGTTTGCAAGCTTGACTCCAAGATCCAATCCTGATTCCAATGCTAGCAAGCTTCACTCCAAGATCCAATCTTGATTTCTGCTAAATGAAATATTATTGAGACCTCACAAAGCTTCTCAAAACACCTCTCTCACTTAGGCTAATTTCTCCAAGAATTGCTTGTATTTAGCTTTCTCAAGCTTGATTAAAACCTTTGCTCAAGCTAGCTATTTATAAAAAAACTTAGGCAATTTTTATTTAATAAAAGTTCTAATCAACTTTTATGTGGGCTTAATCTAATTTGTCAAAATATGTATCATTAGGTGTGACTAATCACCTTTGTTTATCTTTTTTATTTAATCCAATTAAATCAAGATAAAGTTTAATTAATGGATTAGTTACATGTCTTCCACTTTGATTTAATCCAATTAAATCAAGCCAAAAATACCTATAATTACATACTTGCAATTACCATAATATCCTCAAATGGTAGAGATAATTATGAAATTACAACAAAAACCCTTGTGTAAATATTGAATTAATCCAATTAATCCAATTAGGTCAAAGTTAATAATCAATATTATCCAAATAATATTTTATTATCTTAATTGATAATTATAATATCGAATATTATCTTTTATCAAAATTAATCGGTTACCCAAGTGCTCAATGAGTACACTTCATATTGTGGGATTCTCTATGTCCAGACACGTTCGTCATATAAGTATAGTTAATATGTACGCAATTCGGCCACCTCTGAATTCACGAAGAACACGAACAACCTTTATAAACTATAAGAGTCGAGGTCCTCACATATGTTTATCAATTCCTCTATCGTAGGCTATCCGAGTTGTGCTTAGGAAATATAGAATACACCGTCAAGTTTCCGAGGCGCACATCTCATGTCGACATGTCCACGATTCTTTACAACTGATGCAATCCACCATAGGTGATCGGCTTTGGCCAAAGTCTTAAGAATCAGGACTTACTCTCATGGATACCTAAACCCCTTATAGTACACATACGATCCGACAAATCCTATCTTGATTCGCACTTGATTAACGAGTGCATTGGTCCACACGCAACGAACATCTAGAGGCCAGACCATGAAAGGTTTCTGACATACATGGTATCAAAGTGTGGAGGATCTCACAAAAAAATCAATGTTATCCTGTAGTCAAAGGATTACATATGCTACTCGACTCGATGAGATTCCTATTGACGGTGTTGTGTACTTCGAACTATTAGGAATTACCTGTGAGTCATTCAGTATTCAGTCTAACCAATACCCACACGTCTATACGAGCTTCCAAAGCTCATGGTACATCGGGTTAAACCATTGGAACTCCAATTCCAATATATGACATGTGCTAGTCTTCTAGGTTATAGGTATTCAATCGTATTCCAAAACCAACGACTATGGGTATATATTATTTAAGAATAGTTTATAATAGTAATACTATCCCAATGTCGGACCACCTAGTGTCCAGTATTACTACAAGACTATTCTAAGGTCGATGTTATTCTTAGCATATTTATACATCTATATAATATGCATAATGACATACCATTAATAAGGTTTAGAAATGAAAATATAGTTATTTTATTAATAAATAACAAAATATACAATATATTATTCGGATTGGCGCTTTAAGCACCAACTCCAACAATGGCTATAATGATGAGTAAAAGACATGGGATGATGTCAGAGACGGTGAAATAGTGAATTTGGAAGCCTATATAAATGGGTTGAAGTATCAGATTCAAGGGTTAGTATTTTTACATCTCACAACTTGTAAAAGCAAGAACTCAAGAACTGGTGATAGAGAGGGAAAGCCGGTCAGTTACCCAATCATATGAGAGAATTGTACCGCACTTGTATAAGACTCATGGTGTTAAATCACTTTGTGAGTTCATTTCTCCCATTTGTAGTTCCGGTCCGTCTTGAACCCGAACAATAATAAAATATCTTCATTTCTCTCGTGGACATAGGTATGAGTCACTCTCTGTTGAACCACGTAAACTCTGTGTTAATCATGTCTGCTTGTTAAGTTTGTTTTGATTCCCTACTAACCAAATAAATTCATTGCTGAGAGAGGTTTGTTCGAGAGGTTAATTTTTCATATTGCCCTTGAAATGAAAAACAACCATCAACATATATATGTATATATAGGCCCTACTATATATAAGGATAAGCAAAGGCAACGGTAGAATTAAGAATGGCAATGGTCGGATGTCTGGCCGTTTTGGGCATATCTGAAATCGAATAATATCCAATATCTATTCATAACCAAAAAAAATCATAATTGATATCCATACCTGAAATCGACCGAAAAAACCAAAATTTTAAAAAAATGAAAAAAAATTAAGATATAACTCAGAAAATTAAAAAAACTAATTTATTGTTTATTTAAAATATTAATTTTGATTTTATAATTAATATTATTTTATTATTTTATTTATTTTTGGTCGGATATTGGATATCTGATATCCAAAATTATAGGTGCGTAATTTTAGTCATACTTTATTAGTTACACGTCTCTAAATGAATCTTTTTATGAATAATATTAGTAGACAAGAAAAGTCTAGAAGATCTTCAAAACTCCCGAAACTATCGAGGAAAGTTGGATATTAAGCTAACGAACATGGGTGATAAAAGCCATTCCGGGATAATATCAGCCATTCCGGGGTGATGTCAGCCATTCCGGGGTGATACCAGCCATTTTGGGGTGATGTCTGCCATTTCGGGGTGATATCAATCATTTTAGTGTGATGTTGTAGGAAACGCTTTTCCTTATATGCAACGGAATTACTTTAAGATCTGGGATCAACCTTGAAAAATTTCTTGCCTTCTCTCTTTGTTGAATGCCGAATTCTACCAACTCTTGGTGATTGAATTGCTCATTATTGTGAATAAGTTTTCTTGAGATCTGATGCTTGAATCTACCACCCGATCTTCCGAACTATATCTCGAAACCAACAAACCGAAGTGTGGGCTTCACTCACAAAGTTTATTCTCTAAACTTTTTAAAGATGATAGTTGTCACAAATTGTTTCTTTTAAATCTTTCAACTCTTGATGGAATTTAGAAGAAACACTCTCACTTAAATTTTTGGCTTTCCAAGAATGAATGAAGAAGATGATGTTCTTCTTCACTCTCTTTTCTTTCTACTTTTTTCTTAACACTTAAAAAAAATTAGAAGTTTCACTCAACACTTGAGAAGATCTCTACAAAACCCATTCACTCTCTTACCCAACAATTCAGATAAAATTATAGCATTTTTTTTTATTCTTTTCAAAACCAACCACCATAATCCTCATATGCCATTCAATTGTAATGACAAATAAAATGAAGTGGAATACCAACCAAAGGCATATGAAGTGGACCGAGATTAGGTAATTAGGTCATACCTAATTTTAGACAAAATGCTTGGACATTATGGCAAGTCATAATGATTTGTCTAGATAATGCTTATACCATTATCATAATAATGACATCATAATTATCTCATAATTTAGCATCATCATTAATGATGTAATAATTATCTCATAATTATAATTTGATTATCTCATAATCAAATAATTCTAGAAAAATTTATATTAAACTAATTTAATATAGTTTTAATTTGTGACATATTATATTATTAATCATATTAATCATATATAAATATATACATGTGAGCTGATCGGTGAAATCACTCATGTTACTCAAGCGCACGTATCGTTCAAGTAGTATAAAATGTATCGATCCCACGAGGACTTATTACTTATGCTATTAATTTACGAAGTTAAATTTATACAAGTATCTAATTGAATTGAGTGTTGGTTGGATGGTGATTTTATCTAAAACAAGTAAATAAAACAATGCAAAGGTAAATTCTAAAAGTTATCAATAATATAAAACTATCTATGGTTGTGAATCCTTCCAATATCCTTCTAAAGATGAAGTGATTATCTTATGCTTGGGTAATATATTAGTTTACTAACCTGGAACACGAAGATATGCAAAAGCCTTTATCGATGATCAGATGCAAACACCTAAAGTAACCTGATAAGCGGGGAAATATATCTATATTTACCGCCCATTTACTTAATATTTTGTATAGTTTCCTCGAGTTTTGTGAATATTTTGATGTGTTTTGTGTTATTTTATAGATAAATAAGATTTCAGGACTCAATGGAATCAAATCGGGGCCAAAACGGATGAAAAATGGCAAATTGGGAAATTCATTATTCACGCATCGTGACGCGCAATCCCTTTGCGTCACGACGCCCCTCAATTATTGAGCTATCGACACGCGTCATCGCCACATCATCATCACGTCATCATGACGTCAGCCAATAATTCAGCTTACCGACATGTCATCACTTACGTCATCATGACGTCAGCACAATAATTTAGTCTACCGACACACGTCATCACTTGCATCATGATGACGTCAGCATCGCGACGTCAAGCCTTCACGTGTCGCAACATCGAGCCAATAATTGAGTTCGCTGATAGCCACCATCCACTGTAGCGCGCGTCGCGACGCCAAACAATCACGCGTAGCGACGCGGCTCGTTTTCGGGGCCTATAAATAGAGGCTGAAATCAAATGAATTCTTCATACTTTCTTCTAGGGAATTTCCTTAGAATACTAAGAAGGTAGTATCATCTTTTTTTTTTTTTAATTTCAATTTTCTTATATTTAAGTTTTATTTTAAGCAATAAATCTTTCTTTGTTTTATTTAAAAGTATGAGTAGGTAACTTTCTTCTGCAGGGGTGAAATGTAAAGCTTTTATTACAATAATTTAGATTAATCTCCCTTAGTTATAATATATAAATTATCTTAAAACCTGACTTAATTGGATACCGCCTTATTGGTCAGTTGGACTTAATTAAATTAATTTTAACCTAACTTAATTGGATACCGCCTTTTTGGTCGGTTAGAATTAATTAAAAATCTGATTAATCATGATACCGCCTATATGGTCGGTTGGTAATATAACGTAAATTTATATATTATAATAAGGTAGATTTCTAAATTTGAAATAATAAAAGTGGATCCTCAAACCCCAGCATTTTATTTCATTGTTATAATTTTATCTTTTTAGTTTAATGAACAGTGAATTTCCCAATTTGCCATTTTTCATCAGTTTTTCGTCATTTTGGCCTCGATTTGATTCCATTGAGTCCTAAAATCTTATTTATCTACAAAATAACACAAAACACATCAAAATATTCACAAAACTCGAGAAACTATACAAAATATTAAGTAAAAGGGGCGATAAATATTGATATATTTTTCGCTTATCATAACCCAATTAACTATATGTCTATGGGTTATGACACTAATCAATATTATTAAATTATAATTTTTATGTTATAAAATAAGTGAGATTAACCTACCTTATCATATTAAAAGCTTCACCCTTTACTTCAGCAGAAAGAAATTACATACTCATGCTTGAATAAAAACTGACAAAATTTTATTACTAAAATAAAAAGAAAATACAAGAAAACTGAAAATAAACATACAAGATACTTTCTTCTAAGTTTTACTGAGAAACCCTAAAAGAAAGCATGAGTTTTACATCAAATTTGGCTTGCTATTTATAGGCAAATATAAAGGCTTCCACCAATTTCTCAACCAAACACTCCACCAACAATGCCACCAAACATGCCACCAAATCCTCCACCAAACATACAAGCATGTTTGGTGGAAGTTTTACAATTGCAAATGGTCATTTTCCATTTTTTTTTTGTTTTTGATAATGACTTTAATAATTACACATAACACACTTTGGAATTTTCATCAATTTCGGTCTTGAAAACTTCAGAATTCGAAAATCTTATGAACATCAAAGTTGTAGATCATTGAGTCGTTTTTCATCTGGAGCTTGAATCACCTCAATCGGATATCAAAGTAAAAGGTTATGGCTAAAATAAAAAAATTATGCAAAGTTGAAATTTCCGAAATTGTACTTCGTTAGAACGCCATTTCAAGTTTCAAACCTACAAAATCCAAATGTCAAGTCCATTTTTGCCATTTTTTGTTCCACATTTCATCCTGATTAATTCCATTGAGTCCCGATTTTATTTTATCTGTAAAATAAATAAAAACACATCAAAAGGTTCATAAAACTCAAGAAAATATACAAAATATTATGTAAAAGGGCGGTAAATATTGATATATTTTCCGCTCATCACACCCTCAAACCTAAGATTTTACTAGTCCTCGAGCAGATAAACAAAACAAAATGAAATAAATAACTTTAAAATAAATTAACCTAAGCCACTTTCGTAGGATCACGGTATTAGGGATATGCCCTATACCAAACTTGTGGATGAGCTATATGTACATGTATTTGTAATATTTTATTAATTAATAAAATGGAAATCTTTAGTAAACGTGTCTTACATAACTTATATGAATCATCAAACACTGTAATAAAGCCCTTGGAGTAATAAGATGATGGCTTCCACTCCTTATGAGAATCATTACTCTTAAATGTTCCTAGTCATAGTTTTGTGAATAATATGGGCATTCACAAAGCGGAGAGACTAGCATGATGATATGATCCGCCCTTAAGTGGGGTAGCAGATCTCATAGGCTACTAGCAGAGATCCGTCTGCTTGGTGTATCACATGGATGCATGAGTTGCTCGTTTCCATCGAACTGACCGCCGAAAGTTTTCACATGGAGTGTTTATCCCATGTGTCTGTGAGAACTTTCATGTATCAATTGTATGACTAGTCCTTAGACTTTAGGTCTTTACAATCGTATGTGTGGATCAAATAACTTTAACATTCTCCTTCCCCGATTCAAAAGATCTGGTCATAAGGGTATGATTGGGTCATTTGTTGAAACACATGAAGTTTGTAAATATACAACAGAGAATCGCCACTCTCTCGGATAATATTTTCTTATAAGAGTAGTATTCCAGTTCGCGGGTTGATATGTGTGATATGTGCTTGAGACTGTGGCCGCAGCGGAAGAATCATGTGAGATTCTTAGGTTAGCACGATTCATGACACTATCAACATCATACCTTTGACTATATGGGTAGACATTTTTCATACCCTAGGTCAAACGGTGGGGATACAGTGAGGCGATGGACCGTATCATATGTAAATCGCATACAGAATGGGTATATATATTTCCTTCTTATTTGGGGGCCTTGACATGTTGCTAGATGTCAACCTTGGTCATTGAAATCGAATGACCATCTGATCGGAGGATTATTTATGTTCTATTAAATTATCACGATTCATTTCATGTCCAACTTGAGGGGAACCCAAAAGGCCACACACAAAAAAGTCGAAATCAATGGTTAACAGTGCATAGTACAAATTTAACAGCATATATGATTGCTATAGGAATTGTTCATAAATGGTTCAATGTGTTTAATTACTGAACAGATCATTTATGAGGTTCCATAGTGGCTTAGGGATTGGTGAATGACGATAGGGGAACTTTGGAAATTGGAATAAATAAATAAATAAACATGAATAGTAATATGAATAGTAATGTGAATAGTAAATTTTTTGTTCATAATTTGATTTATTTAATTTTCCACTGCGCACTCGTGGCCGCATCCCAATAGTGGTATCAGCGCGCCGTTTTTGTTTTGATTAGTTCTCTCTCATTTGAACTCGAAATTGGGTGTGTAAAAGCGTGTTGGAAAGCTAACGCCCTGAACTTACTTTTAGGCAAAGTTTTGCATGATTTGGTTAAGATTTGAATTGTGAAATTGTATTTAAAGTTCACGCATCTGTAAAAAAATGTGAATAGTAAATTTATTTGATTAAAATAAAATGAAATATCATAATTAAATATTAATCAAAGTTATTTAATGCCTAAAATAATTCCAACATATTAAAACTCATATGCTTGATGATTCTATGTATGATTAAAATTGGCATGATTATTTTAGGGTGCAAGCATCTGGAGACTTTCTAAGGAAATAAAGAGTGTATTGCTTATCCCTTAGCTAAGTAATTATTTCGTGATGAACTTAGAGATTTATTACATTTAAGGCTAATAAATATAAATCACTTGTTTATAATAAAAGACATTATAAAAGATACAAGTGGGGTGGGACCAAGGCGTTAATAAAACTTTCCAAACTAAAGTTAATTTAACCAAAGGTATTACTAGAGTTAGATAATGATTTGGTGTCTTCCTTCACTCACTACCTTTTTATAGCCAAAAGGAAAAGTTGTGAAGACATCTAGATAATCATTTACCAAAGCTTACCTTAAAGCAAATTTAAAGTGTTGGACTAATTTGGAGGATCTATTGTTTATTCCTGTCACCAATGCAATAAGAGCCTAAGAGGTAAGGGTATTTAAGAGAGTTCGCTCCACCTTCCATCTGGGGAATTTTCAATTGAGGAATCCATTTGACAGTTATTCACTTAAACTTGCTAAAATCCTCAATAATAATTTAAGTCTAAAATTTGCCTCCCATTGTAAAGTATAGACCCAAATGGCTTAAATCGTATTGGCAGGACTAGACTTTACTAAACTGACCAATACCAATTTGTCCCTAAATCGTACTATTGACAATGGTTTGAGTTTTCTGAGTCATAAGACGCAGCGACCCTTAGGCGTGGTCTTATAACTTAGTGGCAAAGATTGGGTGTCCATAAGGACTAGCATAAGCTATGGCATGTTTGATTGCCCAATGATCAAGGAATTGTGATTTATATCATAAATTGGTTGGGAACCTACCTAATTATCGTATTTTATAACGTCTGGCCCTAGTCAGAGTTGTGAAAAGATGATAATGGGATCCTTGCCCACAAGAAATCCATCATATTGGGGTTGATGCGATTTGCTTAAAATTTTAAAATAATTGAGTGAGAGCAACTTCATAATATTAAAAGCCCATGTTATTATGAAACATTAATGAAAACATATTCCTAATTTTAACATTCTCTCTTAACAGGTGTGTTAAATATATTTCACAAATATTCAAATGGCAAACAGAATATCACTTCGTTCCATCCTTGATTAGCATAAGCTCAAAAGGGACAACTACAATGACTGGTTTAGAAACCTTAAAATTATCTTACGATAAGAAAAGATTTTCTATGTTCTTGAAAGACCATTTCCTCATGAACCCGCAGAAGATGCTGACCAAAATACATTTGATGCTTGGAAGAAACACGTCGATGATGATGAGCAAGCAGTTTGCAAAATGCTTGGCTCTATGTCGGACGAACTTAAGAAAGCTCATGAAGATATGGATGCTCAAACCATCATCTTTCACTTGAAGGAGTTGTATGCAACTTCTGTTCATACCGTGAGATTCCAAGTTTCATGTGTCTTATTCCAAACAAGGTGTAAGGAATGATCTGTTAGTGGACACGTGCTTAAGATGATTGGCCACATTGAAAAATTGGCCAACCTCGGGTTCATCATGGATCATGAGATAGGTCACGATCTAATTCTTCAGTCCTTACCAAAAGACATCTCTAACTTTATTATGCAGTTTCATCTGTCTGATAAAGAAGCTACTTTAGCAGAATTGCACAATCTGATAAAGCAAGCAGAGAATGACTTGAAACCGGAGCTTAAAACCTATGTCATTGACCGGCGTAAACACACACGTATAACGCAAGCGCACATATCGTTCAAATAGTATAAAAATATCGATCCCACGAGGACTTAATTCCTACCATTGTTATTAACTATTGATACTATTTATTTACAGGTATCTAATTATAGGGAGAAAAGAATGATTTCTTTTGTTGGTTGAATGTGGATTTTATAAATAAAATACTTAAAGACACAAAAGAAAATAATAACAAAAGACTCAAAGATCTAGGGTTGTGACTCTTACACAATATTATTATAAAGATGAATTGATTCTCTTGTATATGTGTAAAAAAATCAGTTTGCTAACCTGGAACACGAAAATATGCAAAAGCTTCTGTCGATGGTCAGATGTAAATACCCAGTATAACTTAATTGAACCATATGTCTATGTCAACCAAATTACCTGGATTCATTAAGATTAAGTTCCAATTATGGCTACCCCCGCCCGACAGGTATATGTCTATCTTGTAAGGAAATATATTAAAGGGTTATCTATCCTCAAAGAAGATCGTGGGCTATTGGATCTAAGGCTGAAACCTAAAATCTCTTCGTCAAGTTTATTTTAAGTTTACCACATCAATCTTATTGGTGATCAGACAATAAGAAGCATTAAGCTTAAGACTCAATAAACAAACTAAAGAATTACCAATAAAAAGAAAATAAATTATTAAGTGTGAATATTGTGTTTCATCACTTCCCTAGAATAAAATAAAATGATGGGGATAGGGGATCCACTTTTAGAAATCTCAACTTATTATAATATGGAAATTTCCAGTATTATCCAATTAAGTTGAACCAGCCATAAAGGCGGTGATATTATTTATCCATAAACCAGCCATATAGGCGGTAATTATCTGTCACCTAAAGACCAGCCATATAGGCGGTGTCACATTATGTTACATAATTAAAACCAGCCATTAACGCGGAATCAACTTTTAATTCATATTATTAAATCAAAATTTCCATATTATAATTGAAGTGAAATTAATCTACCTTTACTATTTCTAATTTAGAAATCTCCATTATTATAATATATAAATCTGCGTGATAATTACCAACCAGCCATATAGGCGGTATCCTGATTAAGTCAAATTAATAATTAATTACCAACCGACCAACCAGGCGGTATCCAATTTAGTCAGATTAAAACCAATTTATAATAATTACCAACCGGCCAATATAGCGGTATCCTTAATTAGTCAGATTTTAACTAGTTTATATATTATAATTAAGGGAGATTAATCTAAATTATAAAAGTAAAAAGCTTCATATTTACCCCAGCAGTAAATTAACTACTGAACATAAAAGAACAGAAAAGAAAAGAAAAGAAAAGAAAATTTATTACAGAAAGTAAAAGTGCATAATTGAAATTACTAAAAGTAAAAAATGCTTAATTTAAATTACAAAAACTTAAACACACAAGATGCAATCCTTAAAGTCCTTACAGAACTCAAAGAAGGCATGATTTGAATTCTGAAATCAAGCTGAATTTATAGGCATCAGTAGAGTGTCCGCGTCGTGACGCACAGCCAGCGTCGCGACGCGAGTGATTATCGACGTGGTATGCTGAGAGCTTGACACGTGGGATTCTGGATAAGGTGATAAGGTGACACATGGCAAGGCGGTTGGGAGCTGAATGATTGAGCTGATGTGGCGATGACGTGGTGACACGTGGTGAAAGTGACTGTGACGTGGCGGTGACGTGGCACGTTGACTCGGTCAACTAGTGATGTGGACGATGACGTGGCTGACACGTGGAGCGACATGTGGCGATGGCGATTGTCGGCACCGTAGGATGATGACACGTGGCATGGCGCATGTTAGCATGGATCAGCGCACGTTAGGCGTCGCGACGCGCAAAATTATGAAAATGCCCTTTTGTCCGTTTTTCACTATTTTGGCCCCAAATCACCTCCAGAGGGTCCTGAAACTTTATTTATCTATAAAATAACACAAAATACATCAAAATATTCACAAAACTCAAGAAACTATACAAAATGTTAAGTTAAATGAGTGGGAAATAATGATATAATTACCACTAATCAGTTATGCTTACGGGTACGGACCTAAAGCCACGAGGCCCAAAGAAAAATAAGGGCAAGGGCAAGGCTCCAGATCACCTAAAGCCCAATGGTAAGGTGGAGAAGAAAAAAGGAAAGGGGAAATGTTTCTTTTGTGGAAAGAAGAGTCATTGGAAGAAAGATTGCAGATCCTTGAAAGCCAAGGAAGCTAGGGAAGCCCAATGCTTCAGGTATATTGTATATGATTGAAATATATTCTCAAAACTCTGAACCTTCTACTTGGGTGCTTGACACCGGTTGTGGGACTCACTTGTGTAACAATGCGCAGGGCCTGAGAAACAGTAGGAGACTCCGTCATGGGGAGGTTGACTTATGCATGGGTAATGGAGAAAAACTGGCTGCATTGTGCGTGGGGACTTATTCATTAGTTTTTCCGAATGGTTTAGTATAAGACTTAGAAAATTGTGTTTATGTACCTTCTCTAGTAAAGAACATCATTTCAATTTCTTCTTTATGTAATAAAGGCTTTTCATGCCTAATAAGTTGTAATGAATGTTCTATTTATTTCAATAAAATAAAATATGGAGATGGTATTTTGAATAATGGTATCTATATCTTACAAACTAACAAAGAATGTTCAACCTCTAATATATACAACGTTAACTCGAATAATCTCAATGAATCACTTATATGGCACAGTCGCTTAGGTCATATCAATGAAACAAGATTAACTAAGCTACATAAGGATGGATATTTCAGACCCTTCAAATATAAACCTTATGGAACTTGTGAGTCTTGTTTACTTGGTAAAATGACCAAATTACCCTTCAAAGGTAAAGGACAGCGATCTAAGATTAGATCGGTGATGATCATGCAACTTTGCCATCATCTCAAATGTATCCAATCCCTTGTTCTGACGACGGAATTGCGGAGTCATAGCAGCAAGCATTACCGATTGAGCAGTCGAGTTGTCATCGCTATCTCTTTGCGATCTAAGATTAGATCGATGACGATCATGCAACTTTGCCATCATCTCATAGGTATCCAATCCCTTGTTCTGACGACGGAATTGCGGAGTCATAGCAGCAAGCATTACCGATTGAGCAGTCGAGTTGTCATCGCTATGAGTCTTCCAAAGCTCTAGCTCAAGCAACTGATCAGGTCGGGGCTTAGGCCCAAGAGGTCTCTCTATAGTGTAGAGTAACTTCTCGGATCCTAGGACAATCCTGAGATTCATATCCCAGTCTTGAAAGTTTGTGCCATTAAAGACATTATCGTCCATGACAATATCCCTAATGCTTAACTTTCCTGTCATATTAATCGCAATAGTCCAACTATTCAATTAACGATGTATGGTACAGTCTAATTGTTACAAGAAAAATAATAAAATATTAGTCCAACTAATAAATATAATTGACGAAATAATTTTGAAAGCGCGTAAAGCTAAGTATTTGAACGAAATTACAAATTCAATACTAGCCTCCCACTATTTTTCGGCGAGCCTCTAACCCTCTGTTGAGTACTCGGGAAACCTAGTTTCCTAGTGGGCTAGGATCCCGTTAAATAAAACACAACCTTGACTTTGGCCAACAAGATGTATGATATTTAACTAGGTAGATCTCTAAGATCAATTGGATCTCATCCAATTCCTAGATTTGGTAGGTGGACCTCCAAGTCCGAAACATATATACAATATATATGCCAATATATCCAATATATTTTCCTAACCTTTTACTCTGAATCAACTAAGCATTGGCTTTGGCACAACAAGCTTAATGATTCCAGTTAAGCGGAACCCATTGACTTTGGAAAGCTTCGTAATCGATGTCGATGGACAAGAAGTGATCTTGACTTTGGTCAAAAAATCACAACTTGGACAAGACATACGATATGGAACAAAGCCTTCATGATTCAAACACATCCGCGATGGACAAAGGTCTTGACTTTGGCCAACAAACCAGTGCTAATCTTGGATCTTGAGTAAGAATCACTCAATGGAAGGAAAACGCTTAATATTTGTTGATAGTTTTTCACGTAAATTTGCAACTAATTTATTATCTTTGATTAGATCTCATCATACACCCTTAAGCATGCATTCTAAAATCATAATAAGGCGCGGTAAATAAATTAATAATGATATGCGGATGGATATCTCACAGATTGTTCCTAGAACAAATCACTCACTTTCCTCTCCCCGGCTAGCACTATTCTAACTTCTACCCAATTACATAATACAATTAAAGAAACCTCATTAACATTGAGGGGAATTAGGTGAGAAGAGAATTACAAAGAATCGAGAGATAAGGCTGGACACGCAGGTCCAATTAATAAATTCTAAATTTACAACAATTTCTAAAATTGCCCTTTCCCTTCTAATATCCATCCGATATACATTATTCATTCAACACATCCATGTATTCACACAAAGCATGTTATTCAATCAATCTAATCCAATTAATTAATCTTTGAATAAAGTGATCATCCAATGTTCAAACAACGATTTGATTTGCGCGAGTCCAACTCATTTAAGAATAAGTACTCGAAGTACAAATTCTTGAATTATATCGAACTACAATTTAAATCTAATTTAATTCATATTCAATACTAATTCTATATTTAATTCCAAATTAAATAATTAAACTTTTAAATGCGCCTTTACGACTTAGATTCCAAATCTATTCTAAATGGGTCTCAAAGCCCAATTACATCCAACGTCATTTAATTAAAGTCCAATGGACTTTCAATTAATTTCTTAAGGCATGGACTTTGGTCAATATGGATCAAACCCAAATACCAAAGCCCAATTAAGGAATCACCATATTTGCCAAGAAACCAATTTCGGCCCATTAGGCCCAATTAAACATAAAAGGCTCATTTGTCATATTTGGACTTAATGGAATGGTTTAGGCCCAATTTGGATCCATCCAATTGACCTAAACCAACTTGGCCCAACCAAGCCCATTAGGCCCAAATACAACATTGTAACCCCAATTCTAAATTAAGCCCAATTAATCAAATTCTAAAATTCCAAATTTCATAATTTAATTAATTAAAGTGTATTACATTAATTAATTATCTAAATTAACATTTCCAAGATATCAATTTAATCAATTAATCATGCTTATTCATCATCAATACGTGTCCAACATTATTGAAACAAAAAATCATCTCATTCCATGCTTTGAAGCTCACGGCATTTGTAGGGATTTAATATCCGATTTCGATTTCAATCCGATTGAATCTCAAATCAATATATCCATGTCTTTCAACTCATCTAATGATAAAAAAAACAAAAAAATGCCATGACTTAGGGCTATATTGTATTCGGCCAAGCCTAGCATATTTGGGAAAAGTAATCCAATTAATTTTTCTACAAATTGATCATGCATAACTCCAAGTTATTAACATACAAGCATACTCAAACAAACAATTTGATTAAAACATGCTCAAATAAAAAATACTCAAATTTTAGTATATAAACCCTAATCAAATTTCATGCTCAAATAGGCTCCATGATACCATTGTTGGGTTTCTAAGATGTCCCAAGATCATTTAAGCAATGAAACATGTGAATACTCAAAGAAGAATTTGCGGAATAATACTCACTTTGATCGGATTTTGGAGGTGTTGATCACAAAACTTTTTGCCTTTGAGAAGTCTCCAAGCTTCCTCTTTGAATTTGAAATTCAAACTCCAAGCTTGGATATGTTTCCCTATCACCTTGAATGATCCTTTGATGTGCTAGCAATGGAGATTTTTGCAACAAAAAATCACATTTTCTTTCTTTGATATTTTCGGCCAAAGAAGAAAATTGGGAGAAAGCAAAATTTGGTTCAAAACTGTGAGCTAGAGAGAGAGAGAGGGAGTGAATAACTTGTGTATTTTTTTTCTAAAAACAAAAATAAAACATATACCAAATATCTAATATTAGGTCATAGTCAATCAAGCCATCACTTGGAGTGTAGAACAAGTCTTCACCAACCCACCAAAACCCATCACCTTAAAGTTAACTAAAGTGACTTGTGATGTGACATGTGGGCCCCACTTGAATTCAAAATCCGAGTGGGCCCGCAAACACTCCCGGGCTCGGGTTCGCTAATTCCGAATTAACTAACTTTCTATTACGACGTAATTAAATCAAATTTAATTAAATAATTATGCCTAGCAAAATTACTATTCACGTCGCTCGTGAATTAATTCTAAATTAATTCGTTTGCCCGAATTAAAATCCAATTTTAATTCCGCGTCGAAATCTAATTTCGTTTAATATATCGAATATATTATTTTATCGATTATTCCAATTAATCGTTCTCTCTCTTCAAATAGTATTTTATCCTAGATAAAATCTCCCCGTAATTAATCCTAGATTAATTATGTTCGAATCATATGTCATCGGTGAATCTTCGGGAAGCGACCCATGAGATCCCTGGATATGTTGGCAGTAAATCCGGTCGTCGGACTATCAGAACACGTACGTACCTAGTACTACGTTTTTACCGATTTATGAGACATGGTTGGCTTCTAGCAAAGCACCGTGCCTACCCAATTCTCCAGAAATATTCTTAAAGGAATATATAATCTATGTCAGGTGTAGTATACATAGTATTGCGTATTGCGATCTAGCATCGGATGGTCACATGCAAGGCCTGGGGCTGGAATAGTGTCTGCCTCGTACGAAACATATATCGGATCACAAGCAACTAGTCTCTTTAATCAGATAATCATGACCTTGTCATATTATCCCGATTGTTGCAACCAATTAGAGTACCAGTTCTGTATCCATGCGTGATCATCATCTCCATATGACTGAAGTGATACTTCTGTCTTGACATCACACCCAATACACTACGATTCTCAATAAATCCAGAAGGGGCATACACAGAACTTGTTAAAGTCCTGGACGACCAAAACCAAAGCGTATTGATTGTCGCAAGTACTAGCGATGCAAGTCTCAGGTTAAGACCAGATACACCTACCCTGATGCGGATTCCCATAGACACATAGTCATACTACCAATGAGATTCCGCGGGGTCTATCCAGAGCGAAGCTGTTTCCTTACCATCGGTAAACACAACCTCCTATCACACTTGCATAAGTATCCAATACTTAAATATATGAGAACTATGCCGTTACGCTTCCATAACACGTACAAGTGCAATACTAGTTTATTCCGCATTATCGATGTCCAGTCTCGATAATACTACGACTATGGATATTTAATGATTAAACCTTTATGGATTGATATTGTCTCATATCTAATAATCTGGAACTAATCATAAGGACTTTTATCATTTCTATATTTAAGTAATCAATTACAAAATGATAAAATGCAATTTCATTGTCACATAGTTAATTTGTACAAAAACCACAATGTCTTTTACAAATAGTGACGCTATGGGTCATAATTGTCCAACACATATGAAGGTCAAATTTAATCAATATTATGGAGAATTCACGAATTTAAATAATTCAAAATGAAATAAACAAAAATTAACTTGTTACGAATTAAACTAAGATACGTCTCAGGAGCGGAAACTCGTTACTCAGCTATCTCAAAACACAATTCCACTTGGTTAGTAAAGTTAAGAACATAAAATTCAAATTTTTTTGTTTTGTTTTTGTTTTATTTTTTGCTTTTTTTTTTATATAAAACAAACCAAGCAAAAACAACACATAGAAAAATAAAAACAAGATACGAATCAATTATTCCCTCCCCCAAACCTAATTGAGACATTGTCCCCCATATCTAAAAAGAAGAGTTTAGAAGACAGTACTTGGTTAGTGTAGAATTGTCAATTGTATCTACATCTAAAAATAAAACTAAAGATTAAGATCCAGATTTATTCTACGCTTCTTGCCAAGATCGTTATCAGATCAGTTCAACTTGGAAAGGATATGGTCGATCTTTGGTTCATAGGTTAAGAGTTGGTCAATTAAATTATTGGCTGTTTTGGCAGTGATAAAGATATCTTTTACATGTTTTGAAAGAAACCCATTTCTTCTGGCATCTTCAAGAAACACAAAAAGAAAGTCAAAAAATCCATCAACATTAAACAGTCCATTTGGTTTCTAATGTATGTTCAAGTTCACCCAAGATATCACTGTGAATATTTCATTCATCGTGACCAGCCCACCTGGCAAAGCAATAAAAGAATCAGCATGATTAATCATTTTAAAAAGTCTTTCGAACATACCTGATACAATACATTCCTCTCCGTTTGATTTTTCGATAAGATTTGCGCCTGCCAAAGGTTTTGGGATGATTCCCAAAACTTGAATGCCTCTTTCTTGTTCGACCCTTGAAACTTAACCCATTAATCCAAGATTTCCATCGTCATCTATTAAATGCATATTTCTTTCTGCCATGACTCTACCCAATTCTTTTGCTGCCTCAATAAATTCTGGTTTAGATCCAGAACTAGTCCCACAAAACACACAGATGTTAATGACTCGTCTTCTTGAAGTTGCTTCCATTTTTTTCTTTACTCTCTTTAATCTGTATGTGTTGAAGAGAGCAATGACGAGCTGAATTTATAGATCTTGAAAAAAGGTGAGTAATAATTACACTAGTACCTACCAAATGACAATTAATAGATGAATAGTAAAATAAATCATGAAAGTCAAAAAGTATGGATCTTGTCGGCGAAAATAAAAGAACACAACAAAATAAATCATAACAATTAGACAAAGAAATAATATGTACATATAGTTGTGATTGTGGCTCACATCTTCCTCTGGTTTTACGTCCAATAACGGCTTGAACGACCTCTATGGGTCAGAGATAGGCTTCCCATCCAATTTTCTTATAAATTGACAAACGAGGTCTTTTAAAGTCAGATTCCCGAGACTCAATTGTTGTCTCTCTCTCTTTGAAATTGTGTATGTAAATTATGAATCGCGTGATGAACATATCCACTGGGATGCGTCTCAAGAGTCAATGATATATCATCTAAAGACTCCTTACTCATGCCATCTCTAATGAATTTTATTTTATCTTCGTGATTTTCAGACACCATTCCTAAAGAACGACAACGAGTGTTACATGACCAACATGCACATTTAAATCAAACACATAATCGTTTAGCTCTCATTTTCTTAGCATAGGTATTTTTCCCTAAACCGGGCAGAAATGAAATAAAAGAGTCAAATGACTCACCTGCCAAGTGAACTCGTATCACTAGGAATACCTTGGATCATAAGAAGCCTCATTCTTTCAATCTGTGCTTTGTAGACTTTCATCAGAGAATTTTGAGGGAGAGAAGGGAAATGCTTGTGAAGTTTTGCGAGAGTTTCTTCCATCTTGTCTTATGACTTTACCTACAAAAATAACACACAAAATAAAACACACAATATCTCAATATATACACAATGCGTGGGTTACCTCCCTGCTAGGGCTAAGTTTAACGTCTTCAGCCAGACATGATTGCCCAAATGTTAGCCTGGATCAGCGAGTGTGAGACTCTCTTTTTGACGCTCGATGGATTCTCCCTAATTGTGCTTGCCACATTAGATGTTGACCTTGAATGTGTCATTAGAGTTGGGGTCATGTAGCTCAACGGCTTCGTATGGTAACACTTGGGTGATCACAAATGGACCTGACCACCGTGATTTCAGCTTGCCAGGGAAAAGTTTTAACCTTGAGTTGTATAATAACACCTGCTGTCTTGGTACCAGTTGTCCGCGCATTATTTTCTGATCATGCCACTTCTTGGTCTTTTCTTTGTACAGTATGGCATTCTCATAAGCATGGAGGCGAAATTCCTCTAATTCATTCAATTGTAAGAATAGTTTCTCCTCCGCTGCTTGAAGATCAAAATTCAACTTTGTCAGTGCCCAATATGCTTTATGTTTGAGCTCCACAGGCAAATGGCATGCCTTTCCAAACACCAGTCGATATGGGGACATTCCAATTGGCATCTTGAAAGCTATCTGGTAGGCCCATAATGCATCATCCAATTTTCTGGACCAGTCATTCCTCGTTGAACAAACAGTTCGATCCAGGATTTTTTTGATTTCTCGATGGGAGACTTCAACCTGACCACTTGACTGCGGATGGTAAGCAGTGGCAACTTTGTGAGTAACTCTGTATTTGGTTAGGAGTGCATCAAAGTACTTGTTGCAGAAGTGTGTTCCATCATCGCTAATGATTGCTTGAGGTGTTCCAAAATGGGTAAAAATATTTTTCTTGAGGAATTGTAATACCACTTTGGAATCATTTGATGGTAGTGCTACTGCTTCTACCTATTTGGAGATGTAGTTTACTGCAACCAGAATGTACAAGTTTCCATATGTTGGGACAAAGGGTCCCATGAAGTCAATCCCACATACATCAAATATCTCCACTTCGAGAAAGCTTTAAAGAGGTCCTTCATTTATTCTCGAAATATTCCCCGTTCTCTGGCACCTATCACATTGAAGAACAAAGAAATGAGCATCTTTAAACAAGGTGGGCTAAAACAAACCTGATTATAGCACTTTGGCCGCGGTTTTATCTTCACTGAAGTGTCCGCCATATGGAGATGAATGACAATGACGCAGAACACTATTGACCTCCTCATGTGGTACACAACAGCGCAATAACTGATCACCACAACGCTTGAATAGGTATGGCTCATCTCAGGTGTAGTGCTTGACTTCACTGAAGAAATTCTTCATTTGCTGATGTGACCATTCCAACGACCATTTTCCTGATACTATGTAGTTCACATAGTCAGCATACCACGGGACTTCATAATTCTTGATGGCAAACAACTGTTCGTCTGGAAAAGTTTCATTAATTGTCAACTCATTGCCAGTTGTACCTCAATTTTCAAGCCTCAACGGATGATCTGCCACTTGAGTTTATGTCCCCTTCCTATCTCAAATCTCCACGTCAAATTCTTACAATAGAAGCACTTAACGGATCAATATGGGCTTGGCATCGTTCTTTGCAATCAGGTATTTGATTGTTGAATGATCTGTGTAGACCACCATCTTAGAACCCAATAAATAAGAGCGGAATTTGTCAAAAGCAAATCCTACTGCCAGTAACTCCTTTTCAGTTGTTGTGTAATTGAGTTGTGCTTCATTCAAAGTTTTACTAGCGTAGTAGATGGTGTAAAAAACTTTTGCCTTACGTTGTCCCAAAACTGCACCTACTGTAAAATCACTCTCATCGCACATCACTTTAAAAGGGAGCGTTCAATCTGGTACTACTATGATGGGAGCAGAGACCAACTTCTGTTTCAAGATCTCGTAAGCATGGTGGCATTCTTTGGTGAAGTGGAAAGACACGTCTTTCTCCAGTAGATTTCATAATGGTTTAGAAATCTTGGAGAAGTATATGCTGAATCTCTTGTAAAATCCTGCATGTCCAAGAAAACTTCGAATCCCTTTGACGGATGATGGTGCAGGTAGTTTTTCTATCGTCTCAATTTTTACTTTGTCTACCCCAATTCCCTTATGTGAGATCCGATGTCCAAGGACAACGCCTTCCTGCACCATGAAGTGGCATTTCTCCCAATTCAGTACCGGATTGGTATCTTCACATTTTTGTAACACTTTTCCCAGATTTTGCAAGTAGTGGTCGAACGAGTCTCCAACACTGAAAAGTCATCCATGAATACTTCCATGTTTTGTTCTATCATGTCTGAAAAATGGCCATCATGCATCATTGAAACGTGGCAGGAGCATTACAGAGCCCAAATGGTATCTTGCTGAATGCAAAAGTATCATACGGGCATATGAATGTGGTTTTCTCCTGATCTTCTGGGGCGATGGAAATCTGATTGTACCTCGAGTATCTGTCCAGAAAGCAGTAGAAATCATGCCCCGCCAGTCTGTCTAGCATCTGGTCAATGAATGGTAGCGGGAAATGATCCTTCTGTGTGGCTTTGTTCAGCTTCCTATAGTCCATACACATTCTCCATCCAGTCATTGTTCTTATCGGAATCAGATCATTTTTTTCATTGGTGACTACAGTCATTCCTCCCTTCTTGGGTACACATTGCATAGGACTTACCCAAGAGCTGTCAGAGATGGGGTAGAGGATGTCTACATCCAACCATTTGATAATTTCTTTCTTCACAACTTCCTTCATGATTGGATTCAGCCTTCGTTGACGCGCCATTGTGGCTTTGTACTCATCGTTCATCAAGATTTTGTGCATGTAAAGTGATGGACCGATGCCTCAAATGTCTGTTATAGTCCGGCCAATAGCTCTCTTGTGCTCACGTAGCACTCTCAGCATCTTCATGCACCCATGTTAGAGACGAAGAAATAATAATAGGTAAATCAGAAGAGTTTTCCAAGTATGCATACCTGAGATGGCTAGGAAGTAGCTTTAGTTCCAGCTGCGGTGGTTCTTCTATCGAGGGTTTGACTCTCCCCTTTGTCGGTAGTTCTAAGATTTTCATCAAGATAGTTTGTACATTCCAGAATCTCCTCATCTAAATCTATGTCACATGTTTTGGTGATACATGCTTCAAATTAATAAGTGAAGAGTTGCATTGCATCTGTGTTCTGGATGACACTATTTATTACATCAACTCTAAGACATTCCTCCTCATTTTCGTCATTTGGAAATTTCATGGATTTAAACATATTGAACGTTACTTCTTGGTCCTACACCTCATGGTTAGTTCACCTATGACACTATTTATTACATCAACTCTAAAACATTCCTCCTCATTTTCGTCATTTGGAAATTTCATGGCTTTAAACACATTAAACGTTACTTCTTGGTCCTACACCTCATGGTTAGTTCACTTTTTTGTACATCTATGATGGTTTGTCCTATAGCTAAGAATGGTCTCCCGAGGATGATAGGTACGACTCTGTCTTCCTCCATGTCCAGGACAATGAAATCCGCTGGGAAAATGAATTTGTCCACCTTGACAAGTACATCTTCCACTACCCCTCGTGGATATATGAGTGATTTTTCAGCAAGTTGTAGAGTGACTGAGGTGGGCTTTGCTTCTCCAAGCTGCAGTTTCCTGTAAATAGAAAAAGGCATCAAGTTAATACATAAATCACATAAAGCCTTACCGAAGTAATGGTTCCCTATGGTGCAAGGGATGGTGAAACTGTCAGGATCCTTTAATTTTGGGGGTAGCTTCCTCTGAATGATGGCGCTGCATTCTTCTATCAGTGCTACAGTCTCGAAATCGCCCAATCTTTGCTTTCTTGACAGAATGTCCTTCATGAATTTGACATAACTGGGCATCTTCTCCAATGCTTCTGCAAATGGAATATTGATGTGTAGTTTCTTGAAATTCTCTAGGAATCGAGCGAATTGCTTGTCCAGTTTGTGTTTCTAGAAACGCTGCTGAAAAAGTGGTGGATGAGTAAATCTTTCTTTATCATTTTCTCTAGACTCTTTTTCCTCCATTTTTGTATCTGCTTCATTGCTTTTTTTGGGAACTTCCTCAGTAGATGCCTTGATTCCAACATCTTAATTAATTTTAGTTCCGCTTTTCAAGGTGATAGCTTGGCATTGCTCATTCCCTCTGTTTATTGGATTTGGTTCTGTATTGCTAGGAATTGAACCTTGTAGTCTGTAACTCTGAGCATTGGCCAATTGTCCCAATTAATTCTCCAGTTCCTTCAAAGATGCTGATTGGCTTTGAAATATAGTGTCGTATTTGGCTTCTTTCTTTTTGATCATCTCTAAAAGAAAATTTTCTATTCCTGGCTTCTTTTAATACTTCTATCCTTTATTCTGCTGTTGGAATCCAGGTCGTGGATTGTTCTTTTTCCCAGAAGTATTGCTCCATGAGAAGTTGGGATGATTCCTCCAACCTGGGTTGTAGGTATTGTAGTAGGGATTGTTTCCTTGTTTGTTGAAGTTGCTGACATAGTTCACCGACTCATCATGTGGGTTGTAAGATTGTGCTTCTGGTACTCCTCCATATGGTACAATTATGGATCCAGCAATGGTCACAACTTGCATACTAAGAGTTACCAGGCATTTATATATCTGATCCAGCTTGATATTCACAGCTGTGTTGACCCCTACTTTGTGGATTCCTACTACTCGATGGATCATACTTCTCTTTGTTGGATATAAGGAATTATTGTTAGCCATTTCTTCTATTACGTTCCAAGCTTGATCTTCTCCTTTTTGCCATTAAAGCTCCTCCAGCAGCAGCATTTACTATAGTTTTCATCAATCCAGTAAGTCCATTGTAGAAGGTTTGTACTTGAAGCCACTTTGCAATCTCATGGTGATGACATTTTCGAAGCAATTCCTTATATCTTTCCCATGCTTCACAAAGGGATTCTGAGTCATGCTGCACAAAGGTTGTGATTGTTAGACAATTATGACCCATATCGTCACTATTTGTAAAAGACATTGTGGTTTTTGTACAAATTAATTATGTAGCAATGGAAATTGTATTTTATCATTTTGTAATTTGATTACTTAAATATATAAATGATAAAAGTCCTTATGATTAGTTCCGGATTATAAGATATGAGACAGTATCAATCCATAACGGTTTAATCATTAAATATCCCTAGTCGTAGTATTATCGAGATTGGACATCGATAATGCGGAATAGACTAGTATTGTACTTGTGCGTGTTATTGAAGCGTAACAGCACAGTTCTCATATATTTAAGTATTGGATACTTATGCAAGTGTGATAGGAGGTTGTGTTTACCGATGGTACGGAAATAGCTTCACTCTGGATAGACCCCGCGGAATCTCATTGGTAGTATGACTATGTGTCTATGAGAGTCTGCATCAGGGTAGGTGTATTTGGTCTTAACCTGAGACTTGCATCGCTAGTACTTGCGATAATCAATACGCTTTGGTTTTGGTCGTCCAGGACTTTAACAGGTTCTGTGTACGCCTCTTCTGGGTTTATTGAGAATCGTAGTGTATTGGGTGTGATGTCAAGATGAAAGTATCACTTCAGTCATATGGAGATGATGATCACGCATGGATACAGAACTGGTACTCTAAAATGTTGCAACCATCGGGATAATATGACATGGTCATGATTATCCGATTAAAGAGACTAGTTGCTTATAATCCGATATATACTTAGTACGGGGCAGACACTATTCCAGCCCCAGGCCTTGCATGTGACATCCGATACTGGATCGCAATACGCAATACTATGTATACTACGCCTGATACAGATTATATATTCCATTAAGAATATTTCTGGAGAATTGGGTAGGCACGGTGCTTTGCTAGAAGCCAACCATGTCTCGTAAGTCGGTAAAAATGTAGTACGAGGTATGTACGTGTTCGGATAGTCCGACGACCGGATTTACTGCCAACATATCCAGGGAACTTTTGGGTCGCTTCCCGAAGATTCACCGATGACGTATGATTCGAGCATACAATACTATTTGAGGAGAGAGAACGATTAATTTGGAATTAATCGATAAAATAATATATTCGATATATTTAACGAAATTAGATTTCGACGCGGAATTAAAATTGGATTTTAATTCGGGCAAACAAATTAATTTAGAATTAATTCACGAGCGACGTGAATAGTAATTTTGCTTGGCATAATTATTTAATTAAATTTGATTTAATTAAGTCGCAACAGAAAATTCGTTAATTCAGAATTAGCGAACCCGAGCCCGGAATGTGTTGCAGGCCCACTCGCATTTTGAATCAAGTGGGGCCCACATGTCACATCACTTGTCACTTTAAGTTACTTTTTGGTGATGGGTTTTGGTGATAGGAATGGTGATGACTTGTATTACACATTTTGTGTGTAATAATTAGATTGACTTTTACCAAATTTTGAAATTTGGTATATGATTTTTTTGTTTTTGGAAAACATAATACACAAGTCATTCTTTTCTTCTCCATTCTCTCTCCCTCACGGTTTCAACACAAAGAAAACACTCTCCCACCTTTTTCCTTCAATTTTCGTGGGCTTCACAAGGAAGAATGTGAAAATTTGTTGCAAATTTTCAAGTTGCTAGTACATCAAGGAATCATCCAAGGTGATAGGGAAACCATCCCAAAATCTTGGAATCAAAGGATAAGCTTGGAGCTTGGACTTCATCCCCAAATTGGAGTTTGGCCGAAAACTTGGAGGAAAAATTTTGCATTTGACGCATCCTAAAACCGCTCATTGTAAGTATAATTCTGTCATACTTCTTTATGTATTCACTTTATTTTCATTGCTTATATTGATCTTGGAATGTCTTAGAGACCATCAGTGATGTCATTTCTCAACTTTGCTGTTCTGGCTGGGGGAAAGTATTTTGCAAGGAACTTGATGGCAAGGTTGTCCAAGTTGTTATGGAACCTGCTGGTGGTGAATGGAACCAGCCCTTAGCTCTGTCTTTCAAAGAATATGGGAACACAAGCAGTCGCATTACTTCCTCGGTCGTTCGGTTGTAGTTGAATGTGCCACAAACTTCTAGGAAGTTGCTGATGTGGGCATTAGGATCTTCAATTGCACTTCCCTGAAACTGAACTGACTGTTGTATCATTTGAATGTAAGTCTTGATATCACAAGTATTTGCAGGTAATGGTGGAAATACAATACATGATATAAAGCCGTCAACCACCGAAATTGTTCTGTCTCGAATGAGAATTGATGGTGCACTTCCAAAGGTTCAGGTTCTTGATTGTTTATGTTGATCAGTGCTTCTTGATCTTCTCGTCTTTCCCTTCTTTACTGTCTGAGTGTTCTTTCAATTTTTGGGTCAAGCGGATGGATTTCAAAGCTTCTGCTTCTTCTCATGTAGTATTTGAGAACCTAAAACATAAAAAACAACAAAAATAAGTAAAAATCTTAGACACAAGTAAAATATCTAAGCTCAAAATTAATAGTAAAAGATAAATAAGTCCCCGGCAACGACGTCAAAAACTTGATCGGTGAAATCACTCACATTACGCAAGCACATGTATCGTTCAAGTAGTATAAATGTATCGATCCCACGAGGACTTATTACTTATGCTATTAATTTACGAAGTTAAATTCATACAAGTATCTAATTGAATTGAGTGTTGGTTGGATGGTGATTTTATCTAAAACAAGTAAATAAAACAATGCAAAGGTAAATTCTAAAAGTTATCAATAATATGAAACTATCTAGGGTTGTGAATCATTCTAATATTCTTCTAAAGATGAAGTGATTATTTTATGCTTGTGTAATATATTAGTTTACTAACCTGAAACACGAAGATATGCAAAAGCCTATGTCGATGGTCATATGCAAACACCCAAAGTAACCAAATTAACTATATGTCTATGTTAACCAAGAAACTCTGAATTCATTAAGAGTAAGTTCCAATTATGGCTACCCACGCCCGACAGGTATATGTCTATCCTAGAAGGAAATCTCTAAGGTGAGATCGTGAGCTATTGAGTCTAAGGCTGAAACCTAAAATCCCTTCGTCAAGTTCATTTTAAGTTTACCACATCAATCTTATTGGTGGCCAATCAACAAGAAGCATTAAGATTAAGACTCAATAAATAAACCAAAACATCACACAAACAAAATAAATCAACTTATAAATTCATTGATATTGGAATTCATCACAACCCTAGATAATGTATTTAGTTACAACACATACCTATGACTACTAAAGAAATAAATAAACAAAACATCATGCAATGATAAGAAAACTAAGAAGTTAAAATAAAACAATTAAATAAAATACTGGAGTTATGGGATCCACTTTTAATATTTCAAATGTAGAAATCTCACTTTATTATAATATAAAAATTATCAGTGTTATCCGATTAATTAAGTCCAACCAGTCATAAAGACGGTGTTATTATTTGTCCATAAACTAGCTATATAGGCGGTAATCATCTGTCACCTAAATACCGACCATATAGGCGGTATCTAATTATGTCAAATAAGTAAAACCAGCTATATATGCGGTAATCATCTGTCACCTAAAGACCGACCATATAAGTGATATCTAATTATGTCAAATAAGTAAAACCAGCCATGTAGGAGGTATCAATATTATTAAATTATAATTTTATATTATAAAATACGTGAGATTAACCTACCTTATCATATTAAAAGCTTCACCCTTTACTCCAGCAGAAAGAAGTTACCTATTCATGCTTGAATAAAAATAGACAGAATTTTATTACTAAAATAAAAAGAAAATTCAAGAAAACTGAAAATAAACACACAAGACACTATCTTCTAAGTTTTACTGAGAAACCCTAGAAGAAAGCATGAGTTTTACATCAAATTTGGCTTGCTATTTATAGGCAAATATAAAGGCTTCCACCAATTTCTCCACCAAACACTCTACCAAACATGCCACCAAATCCTCCACCAAACATACAATATGCGATTTAAATCAAACAATTTTGATAATGAATAATGCAGCTTTTATTTCAATAAACAATTTCTTTTACAATACATGAAGTGTTGGACAATTATGACCCATAGCATCACTATTTGTACAAAACATGTTGTTGTTGTACAAATTAACTATGTGACAAATGAAATTGCTCTTTTATCATTTTTAATTGGATTACCTGGATATATAAATGATAAAAGTCCATATGATTAGTACCAGATTAATAAGATATGAGACAATATTAATCCACTAAGGTTTAATCATTAAATATCCCTAGTCGTAGTATTATCGAGACTAGACATCAATAATGCGGAATAGACTAGTATTGCACTTGTGCGCATTATGGAGGCATAACGGCATAGTTCTCATATATTTGGGTATTGGATACTCATGCAAGTGTAATAGGAGGTTCTGTTTACCGATGGTACGGAAACAGCTTCGCTCTGGGTAGACCCCTCGGAATCCCATTGGTAACATGACTATGTGTCTATGGGAGTCTGAATCAGGGTATGTGTATTTGGTATTAACCTGAGACTTGCATCGTTAATACTTGCGACAATCATTATACTTTGGTTTTGGTTGTCCGGGGCTTTAAAAGGTTCTGTGTACGCCTCTTCTGGGTATACTGAGAATCGTAGTGTATTGGATGTGATGTCAAGATGGAAGTATCATTTCAGTCATATGGAGATGATGATCACGCAGGATACGGAACTGGTACTCTTGTATGCTGCAGCTATTGGGATAATATGACAAGGTCATGATTATCCGATTATAGAGACTAGTTACCTGTGATCCGATATATGCTTCGTACGGGGCAGACACAATTCCAGCCCCAGGCCTACCATGTGACATTCTGATACTTGATCGTAATACGCAATACTACATATGTTACGCCTGACAAAGATTACATATTCCTTTAAAGAATATTTCTGGAGAATTGGGTAGGCACGGTGCTTTACTAGAAGCCAACCATGTCTTGTAAATCGGTAAGAACGTGGTACCGGGTACGCACGTATTCGGATAGTCCGATGACCGTATTTACTGCCAACATATCCAGGGATCTCTTGGGTCGCTTCCCGAAGATTCACCGTTGAGATTTGACTCGAACATAAAATTAATCTGGGATTAATTATGAGAGAGAAAATTAATTTGGGATTAATTACGGTAATAAATTAATCTGGGATTAATTATTAAAGAAAGAATTAATCTGGGATTAATTACGTCGAGAATTTATCTGAGATTAAATTCGTCGAGAAGAGAGAACGCTATTAATTTAGAATTAATCGGTAAAGTAAATTTAATAGTGAAATTAGATTTTACTATTTAATTTTTTTAAATTGGGTTAAAATAATATATTAGATATATTAAATGAAATCGGATTTCAAAACGGATTTAAAATTAGATTTTAATTCAAGCGAACGAATTAATTTGGAATTTCCGTAATAATTTTGCTAGGCATTATTATTAATTAAATTAGATTTAATTATGTCGCGACGGAAAATTCGTTTAATCAGATTAAATGAAATCGGGCCCAAAGTCGTGTTGTGTGTGCCAACCAAATTTTGAATTTAATGGGTGGGACCCATGACTTACATCAAAAGTCACTTTTTGGTGATGTAAGTGGTTGGCAAGTATTAATTGGATTTTTTCCCAACACAACCACTAAAGTCAACACACTTTTACATGTTTGGTAACAAGTTTAGAACTTGAAAAACTATTCATCTCCTTCTCTATTTCATGATGGCCGAAACTTAGCTCATTGGAAGAGAAAATTTTTCTTTCATTTTTTATTCTTGCTAGCACATCAAGGAGTGAATCAAGGTGATAGGGAAACTCACCCAAGTGTTGGAAACACTCAAGAAGGACTTGGAGCTTCCACCGAAATGCATAAAAAGTTTTGAACTCATCCGATCAATGTGAGTATTTTCCGCAACTCCCTTTGATTTTATTCACACACAAATCACTCTTAGACGATCTTGGCATGTTCTAGGAACACTTACATGAAGCTCTAGGGCATATATCCCAACAAATGTTAGCCATTCCGGAGTGATATCAGTCATTCTAGTATACTTCTATTTCAGAGTGATGTCAATTACTCCAAGGTACTTTCATTTGGAGTGATGCCAGTCACTTCACCGTACTTCCATTCTGAAGTGTTGTCGGTTACTCATGCGTACTTCCATTCCGAAGTGATGTCAGTTACTCATGTGTACTTTCATTCTGGAGTGATGTCAGTCGCTCCGATGGGCTCTAGTGGCAATCCATTTATCTTTACATGTTGTAGTTTCTTAAAATTAGCGCTGCCACAAGGAACACATGTCAACACACAAGGAAACTATTCTCACACACACCTATTTACTAGAACTGCTACAAATAGTTGTAACCCCACTAGGAGTGCGACACATATTGTGCGATGATAAGTGTGATTTATACCCACTTATTCATACATTATTAACTTATTATTTTGTTAGATTTAGTGTCATTTTACGTATTTTATAGTTTGGTTTATGTTTTATTGATAGGAAATATTAGAGCAAGTGGACGTGTTTTGGGAGATTAAGGATGTAAATGAAGCACACATGGAAGGAAAAAAATGCCAAAACAAGTCATCATGGTAGAGAGGATGGCGTCGCGAAGCCCCAAATATGAAGAAACACACAATTTTATCCAGAAAGGCTAGCGTAGCGACGCCACGAAAGAGTTTCAGACTAAGAATTATGTTTTCTAAAAGCAGAAAGACTCCCCAAACTTTCTTATAAATATATGAGCTCGTCCAAGACCCTAAAAGAGAAAGAGAAAGAGACACAACAAAAGAGCTCTAAACACATAATTTATAGTGATCCAATGAGAGGATTTAAGAGCAAGAAGAGGAGACGAATGTGGTGACGTCCGAATATGAAGGGATTCAATTCGAGTTTTATCTTCTAATTTCTATCTTCAAACTCTAATGATGTTCATTATGTTATTGACCCTATTTTCATTATTTTCCTATTTGGTCATGAACTAATTTTATTATTTTTGAGGATGATGTAGCCTATACTTGAACCTATGTGTTGATTGTCAATTAATTCTTATGAAGTTTTAATTCAGTTTATTTATTTTTTTTTTTTTTGTGTTTAATACTTCTGGTTTGTTGGCCATACATTAGATGATTTCATATTTAGAATCTATCACTCGGAGGGGGATTTTGAATAGGATATAGAAAATATAACCTATGAATTTTATAGAGTCCCGGGGGCCTATGAAAAAAAAAAAAGAATTAGAAGAAAAAGAAAGAACTAATAAGGAACCCTTGTGTGAAGGCCCAAAGAAGAAAAAAAATGACTTCAATATCAAGCCCGAAGAATTGTGACCAAATCAAGCTCAGCAAACTGAATGTACTTTTTTTACTTATAATATCATATTTCACACACACATGCAATCTTAGTTTAGCATACATAATGACATGTGTTATACCACCTAATTTTGCATATCAGCATAGTATATGACAGATGTTCAGCATGCATCTCTCATGAGTCCTTCAATGGACATGTGTTGACACTTCCATCTAAAATCCCCTATATAAGCCAACGAGCCTGAAAAATGGGGATGGTTCGAACATAAAAATATATATATGAATATAAAAAAATTGTTCACAAAAATGTAAAATGGATTAGAGAAATTTTTAAAACAAAAATTAGAAGAAAATGAACTATAAATTGATTTTTTAAACGATTTTAATTTAAGTTTCATAGTGTCAATCTTGCAGGAAGCTTTTATTGGCCCATCAAGCATCTATCTCTCGCTCGGATCAGAATTGGACCTTGAAGAGTCAAACATAAAACCCATTGAGATGTATGGAATCTTACCACTCATTTTTATCACCTTAAAAAATAATAAAATCATAACCGATCAATATCAATTTCGGATACCAAATTTCATATTCGAAACCTATTCACTATCCATTAAATTTCGGATATTGAATTTTTTTTTAATCGATTATGATTGGATATTCAATATATCGGACTAAACTACTATCCCTACATTAATGTTGATTTAAAAAAAAAAAAAAAAAATCCCAAATATCACTGAAATATCTCCAAAACAGCAAACCGCACCTGCTTCCATCAAAAAGCCTAAAACGAGAACGTGCCAACCAAGACACATCTCCGAGCCTCTGACAACACAACACTTGCATCACACGGCCTTTTTTTTTTTTTTTTTTTTTTAAAAAAAGAAGCAAACTCAATAACTCAAATATTAGAGAGACAGAGAGAGAGGGGGACGGTCGTTGCGATAATGGCTTGGCCGAGTCGTTTCCATTACTCTTAAAAAAGATCAGAGATTTTTTTTTTTTTTTTTTTGGTTTTTCAGAACGAAAATCTTCAATAGAGTCGCTGCCGTTTATACGTCATACGCCACCACCACCAACAACAATAACATCATCATCTTCGTCGACTCTTTTCTTTTCTTTTCTGATCTTTCCATTCGTTTGTGTTATATGTAGCCGATTTTACATTTCTTTCTTTTCTCCTTCTTATTATTTAAAGGTAAATTACTAAATTTCATCTCCGCCTATTTCTGTTTTTGAATTTTTATTTTATTTTCTCGTCATTTTTAGAATTTAAATACTATTATTTGAAATTTAGGTGTGAGCGCCTTAACTGTATTTATTGTATTAGATATTAAAAATATTGTTCAGCTTTTTGTTTGTTGGTTATAAAATTGAATTAGCTGTTGTAGTAATTTCTCAGCTGAAAAATTATGGAACTTTATGATTGATTTTAGCTATATCAATGAATGAGGAGGTTGTTTTAATTTCATTTTTCTTGGTTGTTAAAGCACATAAATGTGAAGTTTTTTTATTTCTGTTTGGTAGTAGTTCTTTTTTTTTTTTTTGAAACATAAAATTATTTGAATATTGGATTAATTATGATTCAAAATACTAAATTATAATCTCCAAGTGGGCTTGGAATTTTGCTCAGCTGGAAAAAAAAAATTGCTTAGTCGAGATTTTATTGCTGTTATTATTTCTAGTTTAGTTATATTTTCTTAACAATTTACTTTGCTATTTGCTGATGCAGAGCCATGCCAACTTTTGCTGCTCCAGCTCTGGATAGGTTGATAGAACCTAGAGATTGCAAACCTCCTCCAAAATTAAAACCTGTTCCTAGATCTAATTCTAAGCTGCAAAGGAGAAATAGTACTTCAGTGGTCACGGATAAGAAAACAGAGAGGAAAGTTAACCGCCCTCAGATTACGCCAGCCCTCTACGCCACACCGGCAACAACCCCACTCCCTGATTCACTGTCGTCATTCCCTCCTTCACCTTACATTATCAATCACAAGCGGCGTGGGCCACGGCTTTTGAAAAGTTTCTCTCAGGCTGATGTGGCCTCTTGCAAAAAGACAATGGATGAAACAGAAGATGATGGGGGTACTACAAAAGATGCTGATGGGGATGCTACAAATAACACAGAAATAAAGAGTCTTGAATCAACTGGGAGTGCTTCTGTTACATTTATCATTCCCAACCCCAGTATAGAGGAGCGCGTGAGTGATTTCCCCAAAAGTCCTGTTGCAAAGGAGTGTGTGAATGGTTTACATGATGGTTTTGCTGGAAAAGAGAATCTGAATGGTGCTTATGGTGAAGTTGGTAGCAGTAATGAGGAATCTGACAGCAGTAATAGGGGATTTGGAAGCACCAGTACAAGTAATGGTTTGACCCAAAAAAAGGATGCACTTGTTGTATTGATTCCAGAGAAAGATAGCGAGTGTGACGACTTCTTTGATCTGCGGGACTCAATGAGTCTTACAAGTAATTCTGATGTAGAAGATAATACTGGGCCACAAAGCTCTGCAAAGGTTGCTACACCAATGGCAGGGGAATTCTATGATGCTTGTGAAGGTATTTCAAGTTTACTGGTTGATTTATAATTATTTCCCATGTCTGGGCACTGCCACACGGGACGATTTTGCAATATTGTTTCTTTGTTTCCTTGCATATTTTCCTGTATTGAGAATTGCTACCATGTTTGCATTTTAATTAATTTTTGTGGCATATCATGATTGCTGAGAAGTACAATACAATTTCCACGAGTTCATGTTTGGTCTCGCAATGTTAATAATAGTATTCATTATGAGAAGAATTAGACTAGAAATGTCATTTTTATTGACATTTGACACCATTAAAATGTATAATTATGGAAGAACTTGACTACAAAATTATGTAATAATTTTATATTTAGACTACATTACTGTATTGACATGCTTACTTGGTGTTACTTTCTTCAGAATTATCCTCCGAGGGTGGGCCACAATCCTCCCGTTATGATATTGAGGCTGAACTGCGGGAAATAAGATTGAGTTTGATGATGGAGATAGAGAAGCGAAAGCAAGCTGAAGAATATCTGAATGATATGCGAAGTCAATGGCAGAGGATCAGGCAACGGTTAGCGCATGTAGGATTGACACTGCCTGCAGGATCCACAGCGATAGCAGAGCTCGAACAGCCAAATATTGATCCTGCAGAAGAGCTTTGCCGACAAGTGTATCTTGCACGGTTTGTATCGGAATCTGTTGGGAGGGGTATTGCAAAGGCTGAGATGGAAGTAGAAATTGAAGCTCAGATTGAGGCAAAGAATTTTGAGATTGCCCGGTTGTGTGATCGGCTTCATTATTATGAGGCAATGAATCAGGAAATGTCTCAGATGAACCAGGAAGCCGTAGGTAAGAATTCTTTTCCTCGGATAACATTTTTATCTGCACCACTTTGTATTGAAATAGTTTTCAAGGTCTCTGTGACACTCTTTTTAGGGCAGTCATGTGCTTCACTTAGATTGCATTCATTGCCTCTTCTTCGTTTGATCATTCTCAAGCAAGCCAACGTGGCTGCGCTGAGGGAGATCTACTGTTGAATTGATTTTCATCTTGTGTTATTTTTCTTGTGACTTCTGAAATGAAATTTATAATGATTTTCTGAGAGTTTTAATGCCTCTTAATCACTCAACTCTTGATTTGCTGATGCAATGAGATCGAGCAAAGCTTTTATTTGCACAGGACTAGTAATTGATTGGTTAAGGGCATCAAAAGGATTGGGGGCTTAATTATTCTGAGTTTTTTTATTTAGGAGAACCTCGTATAATAGCTGCTGATACTTTTATATGGGAAAGGAAAGAGAAGGAAAGGTCTTAACAAATAACTGCTGTATTAGAGACAAAAGTCAAATGTGCGTGGGAAAAAAATACATAGAGCTTCTGCAATCCTCTTTTATTCTCTGTGTTGCCTATTTTGGGTTAAACAATAGGCCTTATAGCTTGCTTATTAAGCCTTATATGCTTCTGCAAAATTGATACTAGAACAATCTCCGAGTTCTTTGGGACCTTGTTTCTAATGTTCTCGGAATCCTTACTCTTGAAATTGCTAAGTTAGCACAGGCTATACCATTTGCACTGGCTATTTAATTTTGCAATTTCAGACTGCTAGATTCAGTATAAACTAAGAAAGTGTATAAAAAAATATTGAATGCAAGTATGTTCTCAAATATGAACAATTTAGGTTAAAATGAACCCAAATATTTTTCTAAAAATCTATAAATAAATAAATAAAGAGTAGACACTGTGTTCTTTCATGCTTGTAAATGCTCACACATATCGAAGGTAAGTATGTTCCCAAATGGCAAATAGGAGCAATTTAGGTTAAAATGAACATGAATATTTCTCTGAAAATCTATAAATATATATAATGAGTAAACACTGTGTTCTTTCATGTACTACTGTGTGATTACGATCAACTGACACCCAGGTTGATTGAATTTGTTGTTGTTGCTCAGCCACTTCTAATTTTTCTATGTAATATTTGTTTCCACAGAGATGGCACGGCGAGATAGGCAAATGAAGAAAAAAAGGCAGAGGTGGGTTTGGGGCTCGATTGCTGCCGCAATTACCGTTGGCACTGCAGCATTGTCATGGTCTTACCTCCCAACGGGAAAAGGATCGACTTCAAATGATGGTCCTCAGACACCTGAGCACGATCACACGGCTAAACAATGAATAAAAACTTCAATGTCATGCATGACATGGAAGTAAGATAATAAGGCCATATGTGCTACCTTGTGAATAGCATCTCAATATATAGTACTCTCAAATAATTCGGAGTTATCTCAAATCGTGCCCTTGAATGACTGACTATCCGGGAGGTGTTGAATTTCGAATTTGAATCGTCACGTGTTATCAAATTATTGTTGTATTTGTTAAAGGCAGCACATGTTTGTTCATGTACACCCAGAGGAAACCTGGTATTTTTGTTCTTGAAATGCCTCTCTATTCTAGCTGTGCCTTGAAGGCAGAGACAAAATAAGCAGCAGATGGATTTGAAATAGTAGTTTACCCGTGGTAAGACGATTAGAATGTATTTCGGCTTAC
>SKCR01046959.1:0-46065 GCA_019454045.1 Zanthoxylum bungeanum | reverse complement strand
TCAATATCCAATATGAATAATTCATTCATATTTGACCTAAAAATATTTATTCGATATCAAATAAGGACATAAATAGTTAAGAAACATCGCGAAACTTTTACGAAAACGTTTTTCCGTAAAATGACATAAAACATGTTTTTGACCGAACCGACTACCCAATGCACATGGGGGCTGCCTAGGTCAGCCCCAACAGTACTAGGGCAGTTCATGGACTGCCTGAACACTGACCAATTCACTGTTTGGGCAGTTGTCACCTGGTTGGCTCAAAAGTCTCCCGGTAACGCCGTTTTTTTACCGTTTTCGCATATTTCAACTCCGAAACAGTTTCTGAAAATTATTCCAATACCCAAAACACATCCAATACATTTATATGACATAATTTTGATCACCATAAACTCAGTTTTCCAGATCTGATCCAGAAACCAAAAATATCAATTTTCATGCTTTAATCCAATTTTCTTAACATTAATCACATTAATCACAACACCAATCCAAGCCACCACCAATGAAGCACCCCAAGAACAATTCTAGGCATTACAAGTGTGGTGATAACACTCTAGAATATCAACAAGTCATCAAATGACAAAATTGAACTAATATTACACTAATATTATCCAATCTAACTTCACACATGCATCTAGCCTCCAAATCCATCCTCCAAATCAAAAAGCCCCTAAATCTAAGAAAGAAAGTAAACCCTAGAACAATTCTAGATACTCAAGAATAAGAAACAAACTTTCTAAGCTTAAGAATATTAAGGATTACCTCAAAATCTTCAAATTTCCTTAAGCTTTCTTCTTGATTTATTCACTTTTTCTCAAAAATAATTTTGGAAGCTCTCTAAAAATGGTGGAAAATTGGCCAAAACAAGCTTAATGAAAGAGAAAATAATTTTAAAATTTAAATATGCACATGTCCGAAATTTAGGGGTGGTGGGCTTTTTTGTCATTTTGAAAAAAAATATCCAATAAGCTTTTAAGTTGTCAAATTCAATTTGATAACTTCAAACTTAAATGAATATGCCACTTGTTACCAATAATAATTAAACATTTTTCATAAAAATTATGAAAAAGAATGTCATTTAATTATTAAAATATTTAACATTTAAATATCTAAATAAATAAATAATTTAATTATTATTATATATGTATTTTTATTTACATTAAATAACAAATACATATATTAATGACATGTGTCAAAGTCTCATTTGATAATTAATTAATAAGTATATTTATATTTGTATCAAATACAAATATACATTAATTATTAATTGACCAAAATTCCCTAAAGCATGTGTTTTCGTTTAACCGTTTAAACGATTTGAATTAACTCATTTAATCCGTTGAAGTATTATGAATAATATGTATTATTCATAAAGCGTTGCCCAAGTGCTCAACGAGTACACTTCATAATGTGGGACTCTATAAGTTTAGGTTTATCCGTCATGAAATCCAATTCTGTGTCCATAATTCACCCACTCATGAATTATGACGACCACGGATAGTCTCGCTAAACTATGCAAGTCGAGGTCATTGCATACGTATAATCCCTTCGTCACAGGCTATCCATATTATACCTGGGATATAGATAAGAACGTCAAATCCTTATGGTATAATATAGTCGACTTTCAAATTTACGATCTCTAAATAACACTCGGAACTCGCTTCCGAAGTTATACCACGACCATCGAGGAAACCTATGCCCTGTACACAGGACTGATGAATTCTATCTTGATACGCACTGGATATCATGAGCATCAGTCCACACCCAACGAACAGGCGGAGGTCTGATATTAATAGATCAGTGACGTGACTGCCATCTAAGTGTGGAGGATAACTCATATATCCACTATGGTATCTCAAGTCGAAGGACCACAATGCTCGCTTAACTCGAGAAGATTCCTATTGATGTTGGTATACCATCTATTAGGAAATCTTTAGTGATTCGTTCAGTGTTTATCAAATAAACACCTACATGTCTATACGAGTCTCCTAAGACTCATGATTCATTGGGATAAACCATCAGACCAAGTCACGATATACGACATGTACTGGTCTCAGCGGATTTTACTAACCGACCCGTGTTAGTAAATCTTGACCATGAACTTTATTTACGGATATACAACTTATAGTGACGCTTCCCAATGTCAATTACAAACTACGGTGTAAATGCGCACTATATTGTAAATCCTAGGGTATTTGTCTAATATAAATGTATCACTAAATCAGATTTAGTTTCAATCTAATCATAATTAGATATCTAATTGTAATTAGATCGAATATGTATATAAAAGACAATAGGTGCTACTATTAAATAAGTAATATTATGGAAAAAGGCATTGTTCGTATTCATGAATTGAAAATAAATACGATCCGGATTGGCACTCCGAGCACCAACCCTAACAAGTTTATATATTATAATTAAGGGAGATTAATCTAAATTATAATAATAAAAGCTTTACCTTTCACCCCAGGAGAGGGAAGTTACCTACTCATACTTTAAAGTAAAATAAAGAAAGATCTATTGCTTAAAATAAAAATTAAATACAAGAAAACTGTAAATAAACAAACAATATATAATCTTATTAGTATTCTTAAGGAAATCCCCAGAATAAGGTATGAAATTTCAAATGAATTCGGCCTCAATTTATAGGCAAATTTTGGTCTGCACGTCGTGATTCACCGTTGATCTTTGACACAGGTACGCGACTTTGACGAGATGATGGCATGTGGTTATCGACATAATTATTGGCTTGGCGTCGTGAAACGTTAAGGCTTGCGCATCGCGATGCTGACATAAGCAATGACACGTGTTGACAGAGTGAATTATTGGCTGATGACATGCTGACGTATGTAATGACGTGTCATCAGGCTGAATTATTGGCTGATGTAATGATGACGTAATGATGACGTAGGTGCTGACGAAGACCCATGAAAAGTTACAGCAGGTCGAAGAGTTACAAGAAGAATATGCAAGAGTTCGACCAGCAGATGAGAACTTTCACACAGATGCTTGAGGCATCACTCGACCAGATTGCATTGGTCTCGACCGCCTCTCCATCACAGTAGCAATTATTATTATTTTAATTTGTAAAACATTCACAGCAACACTAATTCTAAATATACTATGTATTTATTTTATTCACTAAAATTTTATAATAAATTTAAATTTTTAAATATATAAGAACGAAAATAATTATTAGAATAAAAATAATTTTATTATTATTCGGTATAATTATTTTTATTATAATAATAGTTTTCAAAAAAATCAGAATGTTTCGAAGCTAAAGGTTCCTTAAATAATAATTGTCTTATACCCTTTTTTGACGCTAAAAGTAATAAAATAATATTAATATTTTAATATTATATAACCTTTATCGTCGAAGTAAATAAATTTTGACGCTAAAAGTAAAAAAAATCTTTATTAATTATAAAATTATTTGGCGTCGAAAATATTTTTCGCCAAATACGTGATTTAGAGTCGAAAAATATAATTTGACATCGAAATATATTTGACGTAAAATGTTACACTTTAGCTTCGAAATTTTTTTGTTCGACGCTAATTGTCTATCTCATCCATGTTTTAGCGTCGAGAATTAGTGTAAAAAATGTTCGACCGTTATAACCTTTAGCGTCAATATACTTTCTTTTAGCGTTAATATTTTTCGACACTAAAGATATTATTTTTTGTAGTGCTCGTAGCAAATGATTTTGTCATTCTTATGCTTCATTGGCCACTTCTCTTCTTTCTTCTCATCCATCTGATATTTTTCTTTAGACTTTTCGGATTTAAGAAACTTCTTGAACTTCTTTGTCAAATATGTCAACTCTTCATCACTATCGTCTTCTTCATCACTTCAGCTAGCACCATCCCCTTCTCTCAAAAATGACTTAAGGGCTATTCTCTTTTTATTATTCTCTTCTTATTCCCTTAGGTTCATCTTGAGCTCTATCTCATATTCCAATAATTTTCCCACCAAATCATCCATTTTCAAATTGTTGATATGATTGATTCCTTGATGGAGGAAGTGCAAATTCTATATTTTTGAGGAAGAGACCTAGGAATTTTCTTCACTTTATCACATGTGTCAATGCTTTTCCTAAAGCACTAAGTTGATTCACAATCATTGTAAACCTTAAAATCATTTGCTCAACCTCTTCATCGGCTTCTATTTTGAAGCTATCCAACTCGCACATGAACCGGTTGATATTTGATTCTCTTACTTGGCTTGTGCCCTCATTTACTATTTCCAATGACTTCCACAACTCACACGCATTTCCAAACTCTGGAAGTTTATTGATTTGACCTCGATCAATTGCGCAAAATATATGGTTGAGAGCCTTTATATTTATGAAGGCTTCCATGAAATCCTCATCGGTCCATTCAAATTGCGGTTTAGAGAACTCCATACCATTGCTATCTTTCTTCATTCGTGTTCTAGTACCTCTCGTGATTATTTTGAAGGATTCCACATCATCTTCTAATAGTTATAATCGGTTCTGGTGTAGAATGAAGGTCTATTTATTGAAAATCTCTCGGCAAAATCTGTTGTGCGGCTTGTAGAGGCCATGATCGATTCTCAGATGATTAAGTCTTTGTTGAGAATACCTCACTCTGATACCAATTGAAATTAAACCTACAAGCATATAAACAATTATCTATATACCCAAGAGGGGGGTGAATTGGGTAATGACCTGATATTGCGGAAATATAAATCTTTTCGATTTTACGATACTAAGTTAGTAGTTTTACCAATTAAACTTATGTCAATTTTCTCAATCACAATATATTCCCAAATGCAAGTTACTAAAAGATATGCAAATATAAAATATAACTTGCAATAAATAAAGAGTTAAGAGATAGAAAAATTTGACATTAGACTTATGTCAATTTTCTCAATCACGATTTGATGGTTGTATAACAACGACACATATCACACAATCATATTCGTGCATGGACCGTGTGATGGCAACCATCGCATGTCACTTAGGCATTTTACTGATAAGGGCATATTGCCTGATTTCAATTCTTTCCACAAGCTACCAAGCATTTTAAATATTACCATTTCATTAATTTTTTCTATGCTTTTGTTTGGTTTAATATTTTGAATTGCTACAGCCACTGTCTCGGTTGTACGTGTGATGGTTGCTTGACAAACTTTTGGCGTGTAAGATTTTTCGTGCGACGAAATCATTTGGCAAATTTTTTGTTGTAATGTCATAATAAAAAAAAATAAAATAAAATCAAAGCAGAAAGTGGGTATATTAGGGACCGCGTCGTATATCCATTGCACGTCTTATTTGGTGCATTTAATCATGCGATGAGTGTGCGCCCATCGTCATCGCACTCTCACTGTGTGCTTTACAAAGAGCGATGTAATCACAAAAATCAACTTTTTATAACTTACGTGCCTAATATTATCAATAATTCTTATCAGAATATAATACATTTAATCTTTCAATTAACATCATTCTAGATAATACCATCTCACCTAAGTGAATTTCATCAAAATATTTTGAAAAATAATTTAAAAGCATGAAAAAGTAAGAAATCATATCTAAATTTTGGAAAATATCATGAAAATTGAGAGTATGGTAATATGGAGATAAAAACTTAATAATGACTAATTAGATAAGATCGGTTACATAACCTTTTGACGATATTATAATATATTTGAAATCATTATTTCGTGAAGTTTAGTAAAATCTATTTCTCCCCAATTAGGTAAAAAGGGAAAAAAAAATAAAAAAATTAAAAAAAAAAAGCAAGAAACATGATGCTTAGAATGGTCTCCAAGGGACGTGACTTGATAGTGTAGGGTTCAGGATCTCACATTAAGGTTTTGGGTTCGAATCCAGTGAGTATATTTCTTATAAGAGTCTGGAATATCCGGTGGTTTTATTTGCACCGCTTAAATTAGAAATTGATGATTTGGCGGCGAAATTTCCAACGATTTAAAAATAAAAAATAAAAAGTTATGCTTAGAATGGAAGCCATTCGGTTTCAATGGTTGTGAAGCTTCAATCAATCCAAACTTGCCATATGCTCGTGCAAATTCAAGAGAGATTATTATTAGGCTGCTTTTGGAAGAATCTCGAATAGAGCCCATCACTTTGTTAATGGTTCACGAATTTCAACCATCAATTTTTTAATTGTTTTTCATGTAAATGCCAATCCATTTCTAAAGCAAAGTGGGTGGAGTGCAATTCATTCATTTTTTGAACAATAATTTATGGCCTATGTCCATTCTCAGGTCAAAAGTATGTTATCATGAAGTATGATTCTGTTACTCATTATTGATCTTATATATGTATATTTATATTATATAATAGGGAACTTGGGGAGTAGCATAATATATATTCTTATAATAAAAGCTAAAATAATATGAAATTGATGTACACTTAAAAGAAATCATTCGCTTTGAGTAAACTTTAATCTACAAGAAATGAATCTTGGACGTGAATATATTCTTGCAAATTGTTGTTGCATTTTGATATCGGCAGCCTTTTGTTAGCTTTAATATTAATTTTCTCTTTCGTTGATTGTATATAATAGGGATGGCAAATGGTAATATGGTGATATCAATATTTATATCAGTCTCATTCAATTAATGATCATATCATGTCCTAATATATTAGAATTATATTTATACTCGATCCTAATATAAAAAATCCATCTCCGTGGGGGATTAATTTTGCCTCCTATAACTATCTATTGGTTATTTTGTCACGTTTTTAAATTTTTGGAGCTGTTTTATAAATTGTCAAAACTTTGAAATTATCTATATGAACGATTTTCATATTTTACAAGTCAATTAACTTTAATCTACTTCCTATAATCAATGAAAATTCATTTATTTACAGGAAGTAGTATTCCTTAATGCTAATTTTTGGTATTTAATCTACTTATCCTTGGGTCAACTAATTTTATTAATATCGAACATAAAAATGAAACAAAGATATTCCTAGTTATATTATGACTATTATTGAAGTATAGCATTTTATTATCTGACTATGAAAAAATAAAATATTACTACGTGAACTAAGAAAATATAATAATTTACTAATTAACTCGTTAGTTGACTTGTAAAATATGAAAGCTACCGATGAAAATTTGATAGTTTCTAAAACAGCTCCAAAAGTTTTTAAATATGACAAAATTACCTTCAATATAATTACATCTTACCCATGGAAGTTTATAATTATGTAAACAATATGAATAAATTTCAGATTTTATAAATATAATAGTGAAGGTCCCAGCACCGACACGATCTGGTATGACAGGTCGATCGTTTCAGTTTACAGTCGATCACCTCAACCTATTGGCCCGAGGAAGTAGGTCGGGGTAATGGCATTATATTCAAACAGATGTTTGGGTTTACCAAGGTCTGATGTGACGGAAACATGCCACCAGTTTATCTTCTTGCAGATGTTATGGCGTGAAGGCAATTAGAGTACATGCTGACACTATGGCGTAACGTGTAACAGTTACCAAAAGTAGCATGGTTTAATGAGATTTGAGTGGCAGAGAGTAGTTGTGTCAGACGGCAGGTCGTAGAGGTGTCAGACAACTAGGCTATAATCCGTAGGGTAATTGGGGAAGATAACCTAGGTGAAAATGACTTAGCAACGTGGCTAACATCACGAGTTGGTATAACAGTGGAATTGAACCTAGTATATAAATGAGTTGAGAGTTTATTGTAAATGGTTGATCAATTTAATTCAAAAGCACTTTTAGCTTGTTATAGAGAGAAAAGAACCCCGAGTTAGAGAAAGAAAAGAGGTCGGTCAGACCCGAGACAATAATAAAAAATTATTTTTCCTTTACGCCCGTAGACGTAGATTGGATCCATTCCGCCGAACCACATTAAATCTTCTGTTATGTCTGTGTGTTTTTCTTTTGTCGCTAAGATTGTATTTGGTTCCTAACAAACCAAACAAATTCACTGCTGGGGGAGGTTTGTTCGAGGAGTGGTTTTCCCGAATTACCTTTGGAATAAAAACAACTGTCGACAATTGGCGCTGTCTGTGTGGGAACATTACGAGAAGCAGCAAACACAGTAAGTGTTGGGTCTCTAAGATCAATCCCAAGATCATTTAAGCATAAAAGATGTGTGAATACGCAAAGAAGGCGGAAATACTTACATTGAACGGATTGGATGTAGGTGAAAAGTTCAAAACTTTTGCTCCTTTGAAGTGCTCCAAGCTCCTCTTTTGATTTGTATGTTGAGCTCCAAGCTTGATGTTTGATTCCAAACTCAATGGGAAAGGTTTCCCTATCACCTTTGATTGATTCTTTAAGTGTTAGCTAAGGAAGAAAATTGCAACAAAATTCATTCCTTTGTTCTTGGTGGTTCACAGCAAAAGGAGGAGAGGAGAGAGTTATTTGCCTTTTTGATATTTTGATTTCTAAAATCAATTACCACTAATGAAAAGTCAAAACCAAATTTTGGTATATGCTTTACCAAAAGGCTAAGCAAAGTTTTGGAGGGAAAAATGCATTTAATGCCTCCAACTACTCCCATCAATCAACTTTGACACTTGATGGACAAGTGATGTAAGTTGGTGGGACCCACTTTAATTCAAAATTCAAGTGTCTTGCTCAACTTACTTCGGGCTCGGGTTCGCTTAATCCGATTAAACGAATTTTCCGTCGCGACGTAATTAAATCATATTTAATTAAATAATAATGCCTTGCAAAATTATTACGAACGTCGCTCGCGAATTAATTCTAAATTAATTCGTTCGCCTGAATTAAAATCCAATTCTAATTCTGTTATGAAATCTAATTTCATTTAATATATCGAATATATTATTTAATCGATTAATTCAAAATTAATGGTTCTCTCTCTTCTTATCGAATTTTATCCCAGATAAATTCTCGCCGTAATTAATCCCAGATTAATTTTCTCTCTCTTATAATTAATCCCAGATTAATTATGTTCGAGTCATACGTCATCGGTGAATCTTCGGGAAGCGACCCATGAGATCTCTGGATATGTTGGCAGTAAATCCGGTCGTCGGACTATCCGAACACTTGCATACCCGATACCATGTTCTTACCGATTTATAAGACATCATTGGCTTCTAGCAAAGCACCGTGCCTACCCAATTCTCCAGAAATATTCTTTAAGGAATATATAATATTTGTCAGGCGCAGTATACATAGTATTGCGTATTGCGATCCAATATCTGATGTCACATGTAAGGCCTGGGGCTGGAACAATGTCTGCCTCGTAAGAAGCATATATCGGATCACAAGCAACTAGTCTCTATAAACGGTTAATCATGACCTTGTCATAGTATCCCGATAGTTGTAACATAATAGAGAACCAGTTCTGTATCCCTGCGTGATCATCATCTCCATATGACTGAAGTGATACTTCCGTCTTGACATCACACCCAATACACTACGATTCTCAATAAACCCAGAAGAGGCGTACACAGAACCTGTTAAAGTCCCGGATGACCAAAACCAAAGCGTATTGATTGTCGCAAGTATTAGCGATGCAAGTCTCAGGTTAAGACAAAATACACCTACCCTGAATCGGATTCCCAATAGACACATAGTCATATTACCAATGGGATTCCGAGGGGTCTATCCACAGCGAAGCTGTTTCCGTACCATCGGCAAACACAACCTCTTATCACACTTGCATAAGTATCCAATACTTAAATATATGAGAACTATGTTGTTACGCTTCCATAACATGCACAAGTGCAATACTAGTCTATTCCGTATTATCGATGTCCAGTCTCGATAATACTACGACTATAGATATTTAATGATTAAACGTTCGTGGATTGATACTGTCTCATATCTTATAATCCGGAACTAATCATAAGGACTTTTATCATTTATATATATTCAAGTAATCTAATTACAAAATGATAAAATAGCAATTTCCATTGTCATATAGTTAATTTGTACAAAAACCACAATGTCTTTTACAAATAGTGACGCTATGGGTCATAATTGTCCAACAATCTCCCATTTGGCCTATAGCCAGTCACTCAAGTATCTAACACCTGAACTATGTACATGTCGCTCAAATTTTTGTTGAGGAATAACTTTCATCAGTGGATCTGCAATGTTGTCATCTGATGCGACCTTCTCGATCTTCACATCGCCACGATGTATGATCTCACGAATCATATGGAAATGTCGAAGAACATGCTTGGATCGCTGATGAGACCGCGGTTCCTTAGTCTGCGGTATAGCCCCGTTATTATCACAATACAATAGAACGAGCTCAGTTGCTAACGGAACTACTCCTAATCCAATTAGGAATTTACGGATCCAAACTGCCTCTTTTGCTGTTTCAGCTGCAACAATATATTCCGCTTCTGTTGTTGAATCGGTAACAGTCTCATACTTGGAAGATTTCCAGCTTACTGCTCCGTTGTTCAAAAAAAAATATGTACCCAGATTGCGACTTACAGTCGTCTTTATCGGTTTGGAAACTTGCGTCGGTAAACCCTGTTACCTCAAGTTCTCCATCTCCATAGATTAAGAACGCATCCCTAGTTCGTCTAAGATAGTTAAGGATGTTCTTAACCGCAACCCAGTGACCATCACCTGGATCGGCCTGATAGCGACTACACATGCTCAAAGCATAGGAGACATCAGGTCACGTACATATCATGGCATACATGATCGATCCTACTGCCGAAGCGAATATGATCCGACTCATGTTGTCTCTCTCATCTTGAGTTTTAGGACACATGTCTTTAGATAGAGTGACACCATTTGACACTTGCAACAATCCCCTCTTAGACTGTTCCATGTTGAATCTCTTCAACACTTTGTCAATGTACGTGCTCTGGGAGAGTCCAAACAGCTTTCTAGATCTATCCATGTAGATCTTTTTTCCTAGAATAAAGGCTGCCTCTCCCAGATCTTTCATGGAGAATTTTAATGAAAGTCAAGTTTTCACCGACTGTAGCATGGGAATGTCATTGCCAATAAGCAATACATCATCAACGTAAAGGACAATGAATGACAGTGCACTCCCACTAACCTTCTTATATACACAAGGATCATCATCGTTTTGAATAAAATCATATTCTTTTATGATCTCATCAAAACGTTGGTTCCAAGAACGCGATGCTTGCTTCAATCCATAAATGGATCAATTTAACTTCCAAACCTTGTTCGCATGTTTTGGTCGACAAAACCATCATGCTGTTGCATATAAACATCCTCGAAAAGGTTTCCGTTAAGGAAAGCGATTTTGACGTCCATCTGACATATTTCGTAATCGAAATATGTAGCAATATGAAGCATTATCTGAATGAATTTAATCATGGCAACATGTGAACAAGTTTCGTCGTAGTCGACACCATGTCGTTAAAGATACCCTTTCGCTACAAGCCTAGCTTTGTACGTTTGTATGTTGCCAAACGTCCAAACTTGGTTGGTGTACATGGAATCCATTTCGAATTTCATGGCATCTTGCCATAAACCGGAGTCGATACCTTGTATCGCTTTCTTATACTTAGCCGGTTCATCTTCCTCAATAAGATTAATATCCACATGAGGTGAGATCAGAAACCCATACCTCTCAGGTTGTTTTCTGACTCTCTCCGACCTACGTGGTCCTTGTGTATTCGAAGATTGTGGTACAGTCTCATCCCTGATGAACTGTTCATGTTCCGTTAAGGAATCGGTGCCAGGAACAGTATCACTCCGATTTTTATCGAGTTCTACTTTCCTCCCACTTACCACTACATTTAGGAATTCCTTCTCAAGGAAAATCGCATGTAGAGCAACAAATACTTTGTTCTCTTGTGGGTTGTATATGTAATATCCTTTGGTTTCCCTATGATAACCTACAAATAGACACTTATCCGATTTGGGTTCTAGTTTGGTACCATCAACGTTTAACGTATGCCCAGCAACCCAAATCTTCAGGAATGAGAAACCCGGTTTCTTTCCTGTCAATATTTCATACGGAGTCTGTTGAACAGACTTTGACGGAACCTTATTCAAAATAAGTATTGCATTGTTCAATGCATATCCCCAGAAAGGAAATAGGTAGCTCAGTGCGACTCATCATCTACCTTACCATGTCCAACAAAGTTCGGTTTCTCCGTTCGGACGCACCGTTTAATTGAGGTGTTCCGGGAGGAGTCCACTATAAAAGAATACCATACTCTTTTAAGTAATCGAGAAACTCATTGCTCTAGTATTCACCACCACGATCCGATCGTAATGTTTTAATACTTTTGCCGGTATGTTTTTCTACTTCGTGTCGAAACTCTTTGAATTTCTCAAAGGTTTTCGACTTGTGTCTCATAAGATACACATAACCATAACGCGATGCATCATACGTAAAGGTTACGAAGTATGCATATCCACCTCTAGCTTGGCTAGACATGGGCCCACATACGTCACTATGAACGAGGGCTAACAGTTCGGTGGCACGTGCACCTTTACCGCTAATAGTTATTTTAGGCATTTTGCCTAATAAACAAGATTTGCAGATGTCATATAAATTTGGATCAAATCCGTCCAAGTATGCACTCTTCGAAAGTGTGGATATGTGAGTCTTGTTAATGTGTCCAAGACGACAATGCCACATATAAGTTTCATCTTTGTTACTTAGTCTAAGTCTTTTGTTTGTTACATTATATGTTTGAGATTTATTTATATTCAAAATATAAAGACCAATATTCACATCAGCACTGCATATCTCCATAGTAATTTTATACATAAAACACCCAGTGTTTCTAAAAACAAAAGTATACCCACACATTGGGCTAATAAAGATACATATATAATATTCATAGTCAAACTAGGTACATAATAACAGTCTGATAAGTTTAGTACATGCCCCGAGGGCAGTTCCAAAATATAAGTCCCTACAGCCAAAACAACGACTCTGGTCCCGTTTCCAACTCGTAGATCAATCTCCCATGAGGCTAGTCTCCTGCTAATCTGCTGATCCTGCACATCAGTACATATATAAGTACCACAACTAGAATCAAAAATCCAATTTTTAAAACTAGAAGTAGACATGTTTATTTATATAACAAAGAAACCTGAAGCTGGTGTCTTGCCCGCTTTGATTTCCTTCATATGCGCCTTGTACTCATGGCAGTCACGCTTCCAGTGACCCCGTTTGCCATACTGCAGACATACATCTTGGGATTTGTCATTTGTCTTCCCAGAAGACTTTGACGATTTGGCCTTACCTTTCTTCTTCTTCTTATTCTTTACACCTCTAGTAGCCTTTGGCTAAGCCTTGGCAGACTGAGATGTTGAAGCGAAGTGCGCCTCGTGCTTTTTGCCCTTCAATAGCTCTTTTTCTGCTTCACGCAGCATTGCCATCAACTCTCAAAGAGTATGGTCTTGGTTCATCATATTGTAGTTCATGATGAACCCGCTCCAACTGTCAGGAAGAGACTGTAAGATCAAATCTATAGAAGTCTCAGCCTTAAAGGTTATGCCTAGCTGACCCAGCTGTTCAATGTCAGCAATCATATGCGACACATGGTGATCGACAGATATACCCTCTGACATTTGAGAGCGAAAGAGCTTCTTCTGTAATTCATACATTTGCTATCTAAGGTTAGATCGATGAAGGTCCTTCAATTTTTGCCATCATAGTATAGGGATCCAATCCCTTGTTTTGGCGACGAAATTGAGGGGTCATCGCAGCGAGCATGATGAATTGAGCGGTTGAGTTGTCATCGCTATGAGTCTTCCAAAGCTCAAGCTCAAGCGGCTGCTCATTTTCGGGCTTAGGCCCGAGAAGTCTCTCTATCGTATAAAGCATTCTCTCAGCCCCCAGGACAATCCTGAGGTTCATATCCCAGTCAGGAAAGTTCGCGCCATTAAAGACATTTTCGCCCATAATAATGTCTCTAACTCCGATATTTCCAGCCATTTTAATTGCAATAGTCTAACTAATCAATTAATGATTTTTTGGCTACAGTCCAACTGTTACAAGAAAAATAAGAAAAATATTAATCCAACTAATAAATACATAAAATGACGAAATAATTTGATAGCGCGTAATGCCAAGTATTTGAACGAAATTACAAATTCAATACTGGCCTCCCACTATTTTTCGGCGAGCCTCTAACCCTCTGTTGAGTACTCGGGAAACCTAGTTTCCTAGTGGGCTAAGATCCCGTTAAATAACACACAACCTTGACTTTGGCCAACAAGTTGTATGATATTTAACTAGGTAGATCTCTAAGATCAATTGGATCTCTCACTTAATATTTGATTGAGGGTTTTCGCGTAATTGGCAACCAATTAATTATCTTTGATTAGGTCTCATCATACACCCTTAAGCATGCATTCTAAAAGTATAATAAGGCGCGATAAATAAATTAATAATGATATACAGATGGATATTTAAGACATTTTGTTCCTAGAACAAATCTCTCCCTTTCCTCTCCCCGGCTAGCACTATTCTTACTTCTACCCAATTACATAACACTTCTAAAGAAACCTCATTTACATTGAGGGGAATAGGTGATAAGAGAAATACAAAGAATCAAGAGGTAATAGGCTGGACACGCAGGTCCAATTTAATAAATTCTAAATTTATTACAACAATTTCCAAAATTGCCCTCACCCATCTAATATCCATTCAATATACATTATTCATATATCACATCCATGTATTCACACAAAGCATGTTATCAATCAATCTAATCCAATTAATTAATCTTTGATTTAAGTGATCATCCAATGTTCAAACATGTCCAACATTATTGAAGCAAAATCAACTCATTAACATGCTCTTTCATTCACGGCAATCGTGGGATATTTTCATCAATTTTGATTTCAATCAAATTAAATCACAAATCAATATATCCAAGCATATTAAACACATCCAATGGTCAAAAAAATAAAAATCACCATGAGCTTAGGGTTCATCATGTATTCGGCCAAGCCAAATAATTTGTGAAATATTATCTAATTAATTTTTTTCATAAAATTAATCATGCATAACTCTTAGTTATCATAATCTAAGCATACTCAAACAATCAATTTGATAAAATCATGCTCCAAGCAAAAATACCCAAATTCAAGATTATAAACCCTAATCAATTTCATGCTTAAATATTCTCATGATACCATTGTTGGGTCTCTAAGATCAATCCCAAGATCATTTAAGCATAAAAGATGTGTGAATACGCAAAGAAGTAGCAGAAATACTTACATTGAACGGATTGGAAGTAGGTTGAAAGTTCAAAACTTTTGCTCATTTGAAGTGCACCAAGCACCACTTATGATTTGTATGTTGAGCTCCAAGCTTGATGTTTGATTCCAAACTCAATGGGAAAGGTTTACCTATCACCTTTGTATGATTATTTAAGTGCTAGATAAGTAAGAAAATTGCAACACAATTCATTCCTTTGTTCTTGGTGGTTCACGGCAAAAGGAGGAGAGGAGAGAGTTATTTGCATTTTTGATATTTTGATTTCTAAAATCAATTACCACTAATGAAAAGTCAAAACCAAATTTTGGTATATGCTTTACCAAAAGGCTAAGCAAAGTTTTGGAGGGAAAAATGCATTTGATGCCTCCAACTACTCCCATCAATCAACTTTGACACTTGATGGACAAGTGATGTAAGTTGGTGGGACCCACTTTAATTCAAAATTCAAGTGGCTTGCTCAACACACTTCGGGCTCGGGTTCGCTTAATCTGATTAAACGAATTTTCCGTCGCGACGTAATTAAATCCTATTTAATTAAATAATAATGCCTTGCAAAATTATTACGAACGTCGCTCGCGAATTAATTCTAAAATAATTCGTTCGCCCGAATTAAAATCCAATTCTAATTCTGTTATGAAATCTAATTTCATTTAATATATCGAATATATTATTTAATCGATTAATTCCAAATTAATCGTTCTCTCTCTTATTATCAAATTTTATCCCAGATAAATTCTCACCGTAATCAATCCCAGATTAATTTTCTCTCTTATAATTAATCTCAGATTAATTCTGTTCTAGTCATACGTCATCGGTGAATCTTCGGGAAGCGACCCATGAGATCTCTGGATATATTTGCAGTAAATTCGGTCGTCGGACTATCAGAACATGTGCGTACCCGGTACCATGTTCTTACCGATTTACAAGACATCATTGGCTTCTAGCAAAGCACCGTGCCTACCCAATTCTCTAGAAATATTTTTTAAGGAATATATAATCTTTGTCAGACGCAGTATACGTAGTATTGCGTATTGCGATCCAGTATCTGATGTCACATGCAAGGCCTGGGGCTGGAATAGTGTCTGCCCTGTACTAAGAATATATCGGATCACAATCAACTAGTCTCTATAATCGGATAATCATGACATTGTCATATTATCCCGATAGTTGTAACATAATAGAGAACCAGTTCGGTATCCCTGCGTGATTATCTCCATATGACTGAAGTGATACTTCCATCTTGACATCACACCCAATACACTACGATTCTCAATAAACCCAGAAGAGGCGTACATAACCTGTTAAAGTCCCGGACGACCAAAACCAAAGCGTATTGATTGTCGTAAGTATTAGCGATGTAAGTCTCAGGTTAAGACTAAATACACCTACCTTGAATCGGATTCCCATAGACACATAGTCATATTACTAATGGGATTCTGATGGGTCTATCCAGAGCGAAGCTGTTTCCGTACCATCGGCAAACACAACCTCCTATCACGTTTGCATAAGTATCAAATACCTAAATATATGAGAACTATGATATTACGCTTCCATAACTCGCACAAATGCAATACTAGTCTATTCCGCATTATCGATGTCCAGTCTCTATAATACTACGACTATGGATATTTAATGATTAAACTTTCGTGGATTAATACTGTCTCATATCTTATAATCCGGAACTAATCATAAGGACTTTTATCATTTATATATATTCAAGTAATCTAATTACAAAATGATAAAATAGCAATTTCCACTGTCACATAGTTAATTTGTAAAAACCACAATGTCTTTTACAAATAGTGACGATATGGGTCATAATTTTCCAACAGTAAGGTAATGGCAGGAGATGGGAACTATAGATCTTCAGAGGCTTCAACGACGGAGTGGATGGAGAAAATGGAAGAAAACATGCAAAGTGAGAGAGAAAAAGCTCAAAGGAAAGAGAGGTAACTCCAACCTTCATGAAGGCTATAATGGATAAGTTGGAGAAGTTGGAAAAGAAGGCGAGAGAAAAGGGGGAAGCTGGCCCCAACCAAAGGAAGGAGGAGATAGCAAGAGGAAAATGATTGTCATAGTAGAATGAGATGGCGAAAATGGGAAGACAAGTACCCATAGTGTGAGATCTGTAGTCATTGCCGGAGGCACGCCAGCGGGGGAGTTATGGGAAGAAGGGGAAGGCAGACAAACTCCTGAATCCTCTAGCAACGGCATGTGTTTCGCGAGAGAGTGACATGGAACGACATTTGGGGAAGGTGTATGAAGCTCCCAGTTATGGAAGATATCATACTCATAGTAGAAAACATGGGGAATCTCGTGGACGTGAGAGTGACAACTTCGAGAACCAGATGATGAGTTGGTTTCAAAAGGAGATGAGGAAATGGGAAGAAAGTATGAAAGACGGACAAAGGGGTGACCAAGACATGGAGGCGACATCCTCTTTTACAAAGGAAATTATGACAATGGAATTCCCAAGGAGATTCACCATGCCTTTGATGGATGTCTACAAAGGGGGCACGGACCCCAAGTCTCATGTTGAGAAGTTCATTTTTCTGATGGAGATTCAGGGAATGGCCGGAGAGGCCATCTGCAAGATGTTCCTTTAATCTTGGGCGGGTCAGCCAGCCTATAGTTCAGGAACTTGACCCCGAGAATTATCAGCAGCTTCACACAGTTGAGGAAATCCTTTGTGCGGCACTTCATTGAGGTTGATGAAGCATGAAGACGACGAGTCTTTGAAAAGCTTTGTCGATAGGTATCACGACTTGGTATTAGAGGTCGGGGCGTTTGAGTCCCCGGAGGCACTGGAAAGTTACAAAGGGGCCCTCAAGGTCGGGAGGTTATGGTCTCACCTTAGGATCCAAGAGAGATACCGGATTATGCCATGGCCCTGGAGTAGGCAATGAAGTTTATGCTGATGGAGGGAGAGGAGAAGATCGCCCAAGGCGGGACTGTTCTGAAGCCGAGAGCACCTCGGCCAAAAAACCAGTGAGATTTTGGCAGGGTCTTGAGGTGACTGATCCCGAGGGAAAGAGAGTTCAAGCTGATACCTCAGAATAATCAAATGTAAGAGAGAACGCAGTATGTCTAGGTCAACATGTCACCGAAGGGACAATGTACAAGCTTATAAATATACACCTGGCCCAGATAGTTTGGGAAATCCAGGATAAAGGTCTATTGACTGAGCCCGACTCGAGGAGGTTTCCCATTGAGAAGAGAGACAACAAGATTATTATCCGCCCCATAATGTGAGAGGACGCACCATAGAATATGTAGAGACTTGTAGGAGATTGTGGAGGACTTGGTAAGGAACAACTACTTGAATTGGTGCATAGACCAAGAGGGTTTGAAGGCCGAATAACGTCGATAGTGATAGTCCTCATGAACTAGTGGAGAGCCAATATACCACGTGTACTTAATTGATTTCCATAGAGCTTCCTACTTATTATGCTCATTAGTAACTTTTCGGGCCCGTTATTATATAGAGGGTGGAGAACCTAGGGTTGAGTTGTTGAATGAAATACAATGTCAGAAGTTGGAGGTTGACGAGATTTTCCCCACTGTTGGCGCTGATGCTGAGAAAGTTCCTCCTATAGAAATTGTGATCATTGTTCAACCTGACTGTCCTTAGTTTTTCCAAATAGCTCGGTTTTTAAGGACATTGTTAAGAATTGTTCAGAAGAAGAGCTCAAATCATAAGGACATTATTAAGAATTGTTCAAAAGAAGAGCTCCATTCAAAAAGACATTGTTAAGAGTTGTTCATAAAAAGAGCTTGGTTCATAATGACATTGTTAAGAATTGTTCAGAAAAAGAGTTTGGTTCAGAAGGACGTTGTCAAGAATTGTTCATAAAGAGCTTGGTTCAAAAAGACGTTATCAAGAATTGTTCAGGAAGAGCTCGGTTCAGAAGGGAATTGCTAAGGATTGCTCAGAAACGCGATGGAGGATCTCCAATAGAGCCTCTCTTAGAATGACCCTCAAGAGTTGTAAGAAAGGGCAGTAGATCCCTTGAATATGAATAAGACTTTCCATTTCTTAAATAAGAGCTTGTTCACTTATGCTTGTCTATTATTTGAATGGGAAATGCATGTTTAATATTGTTTTTGAAAATACTCGTGATTAGAATGCATGAAAGGATGAGAGGCATGTTAGAAAAATATGCACCCCTGTGGCATGCCAGTACCGGTTGACCGGTGTAAACACACACGTATAATGCAAGCGCACGTATCGTTCAAGTAGTATAAAAATATCGATCCCACGAGGACTTAATATCTAATCTATTAATATTATGAAGTCAAATGATTACTAGTATCTAACAGGTTGTTTGATTGATTTGAAATGGTGACGATTCTAAATTTAAAAACAAGTAAATAAAATTGTTCGAAAGTAGGTTTTAAGAAAATTCAATATTAAAAACTATCTAGGGTTGTGATTTCTTCCAATATCATTTTAAAGATGAAGTGGTTATTTTATGTTTGTGTAATAAACGGTTTACTAACCTGGAACACTAAATTATAAAAAGCCTCTGCCGATGGTCAGACGCAAATACCCAGTTTAACCCAATTGAACCATATGTCTATGTCAACCAAATTATCTGGATTCATTAAGTTTAAGTTCCAATTATGGCTACCCCCGCCCGACAGGTATATGTCTATCCTATACGGAAATCTATTAAAGGGTTATCTATCCTCAAGGAAGATCGTGGGCTATTAAGTCTAAGGCTGAAACCTAAAATCCCTATGTCTAGTTCATTTTAGATTTACCACATCAATCTTATTGGTGATCAGACAACAAGAAGCATTAAGCTTAAGACTTAATAAGTAAACCTTTAAATACCCAAATTATAATTTAACCCTTTATAAACCGGTGATATTGGATTTCATCACAACCCCAGATAATTGGCTTAGTTACGACACATATTTACGGGTAGTAAAAAAAAACTTAAATAAAATAAAAGACATAAAATTAAATATATGAAAATTAAATACTGAAAAGTAAATGCTGAAAGTAAATGCTGAAATTAAATACTGAAAATTAAATGCTGAAAGTAAATGCTGAAAGTAAATTGCTAAAAAGTAAATTGCTGAAAAGTAAATTGCTGAAAAGTAAATAAAGTAAAATTACAATAAAAGAAAATGCTGAGGTAAAAGGATCCACTTTTATTACTTCTATTTTAGATATCTCCCTTAATATAATATATTAACTTTGCATGATAATTACCAACCAGCCATATAGGCGGTATCCAGATTAAGTCAATTAATAATTAATTACCAACCGACCAATCAGGCGGTATCCAGTTTAGTCAGGTTAAAACCAATTTAAATAATTACCAACCGACCAATATGGCGGTATCCTCGTTAAGTCAGGTTTTAACTAGTTTATATATTATAATTAAGGGAGATAATCTAAATATTAGTAATAAAAGTTTTACTTTTACCCCAGCAAAGGGGAGTTACCTCCTCATTACTGAAAAGTAAAAACTGAAAATTAATAAAAAAAAGTACTGTGCGTAAAAGTAAAAGTTGCGGAAAGTAAAAACTGAAAAGTAAAGAAAAGAAAGTGCGAAAACGAAAATTAATTACTGAAAGCTATAAATAAACAAACAAGATACAATCTTCTTAGTATTCTTATGGAATTCCTTAGAAGAAAGTATATGAATTTTACAAATGAAATGGCTTGGTATTTATAGGCAAAATTTTGCCTCCATCAAATCATCCACCAAATCAATTATTAATTGCTCCACTAATTGCTCCAATAATTGCTCCACCAAATCCATTATTATGTTTGGTGATGATTTGATAATTTTTATTATTTATTTATTAATTTATTTTTTGCTTTGAAAATGATTGAAAGTGACCTTTAATAATTACACACTACACACTTCTGGATGGTTCATCATTTCAGGCATGAAATCTTCAGAATTCGAAATTATTTTGTCTATCAAAGTTGTAGATCTTTGAGTCTTCTTTAATCTGGAACTTGAATCAGCTCAATCCGATATCTGAGTAAAACGTTATGCCAAAATACGACAGATGCACAAAACTGGAATTTCCAAAACTGCACTTCGTCAAAACGCCCTTTCAAGTTTCCAATCTCCAAAATTAAAATATCAAGTCCAATAATTGCCCTTATTTGACCCATATTTCGTCCTAAATGATTTCATTAAGTCCCATATTATTTTATCTTCAAAATAAACTAAAACACATCAAAACGTTCATCAAACCCGAGAAACTAAACAAATTAAGTAAAAAAAGGGGCGGTAAATATTGATATATTTTCCGCTCATACACCCCCAAACCTAAATTTTGCTAGTCCTCGAGCAAAATAATAAAATTAAATTAAAATTAAACTAAGCCACTTTCGTATGGATCACAGTTGCATTTAGCATATGCAACAAGCCTTTAAACCCCTAGGTGTCCCTAGTGGACGAGTTGTAGTCTCGTGAGGGTTTACAGCAATGATACCCACAAACATTTTACAAAAGTAAAAAGGTAGTAAAACTAATGCACACAAAAGCAAAAAGACAAGCGAAAAGAGAATAAAGATGTTAGTGACTATCAGGTGAAACTTACTTCTACTCCAAGTCAATAATTGTTTTGTTTCATTCTAAATTACAGAATAAATAAATTCTCCGATTATTTTTATCATTCTTCATATACAAAGCCAACAAAATATTAAACATCTCATTTTTTCCCACAACAGTCATAAGTGCAGTTGATAAGAGAGTAATATTTTTGTCCTAAAGTTCTATCAGATTTAACACCTTTTGGTAGCAATGGAATAATTTTTCTCATTTTTCTGATTTTTTTCTTTGATTTTTTTTTTCACTATTTTTTATTTATATACAATATCTTCCATCTATGTAGCGAGTGTTGGGTCGGTAACTCCCAAACCAGTTGGCTTTAGGGCACCAGGTGTTAAGACACCCCTACGGACTTAATTACTCAGACTTCAGATATATATATTTTTGCAGCATCTTCGATCCATGTAACGAGCTTTGGGCCAGTGACTCCCAAACCAGTTGGCTTTAGGGCACTAGGTGTTAAAACACCCTTACAGACTTAATAACTCGGATCTCAGACGTTTTTTTTTTTTTTTTTTTTTACTCCACTGCTTTTTGAGATGCTTCCTCCAATTAAACTAGAGCACTGAATATTACAAACTTTTCAATTTTAACTCATGTTCGTATGTTACTATATATGTTGATAATACCTGTCAACTGAGCATATGAAGATCCATTTTAGTCAGTTTTAAGGAGAATTCACAAATTAAATTCAAAATGAAATAAACAAAAATTAACTTGTTTCGAAATAGGTTTGAGATACGTCTCAGGAGTGGAAACTCCTTACTCAGCTATCTCTTACCAATTTCACCTTTTTAGTCAAATTAAAAACACAAAAAAAAAACACAAAATATTTTCGTAATTTTTGAAAATATTTCAATTTTTTTGTATTTTTTGAAAAATTTTGGACTAAAAATAAAAATAACACACAAACTAAAAACAAGGTACTGATCAACTAATTCCCTCCCCCCCAAACCTAAATGAGACATTGTCCCCAATGTCTTAAACAGTAGAAGAAGAGTTTAGAATAATACCTGGTTAGCTGAAATTCTACAAGAAATTAAAGGTTAAGATCCAGATTAATTCGACGCCTCTTACCACGATCGTCTTCGAACCAATTTATCTTTGAAATGATAGGGTCAACTTGTGGTTCATAGGCTATGAGTTGGTCTATTAGATCCGGAGCAGTTCTGGCAGTGAAGAGGAGTTCTTTCAAAGGTTTTGACACGAACCCATTTCTCCGAGCATCATCAAGAAACACACAAAGAAAATCATAAAATCCATCAACATTAAACAGTCCAAGTGGTTTCTGGTGTATGTTCAGGTTCGCCCAAGATAGTACTATAAAAATTTCCTCCTCCATGTGCCCAAGCCACCTGGCAAAGCAATAAAAGCATCAGCACGATTAATAATTTCTACCAGTCGTTCAGACATACCTGGCACGATCAGTTCCTCTCCGTTTGATGGTTCAATAAGATTTGCTTCTACCAAGGGTTTTGGGATGATTCCCAAAACGTGACTGCCTCCTTCCTGTGCAGCCTTTGAAACGATCCCCATAAGTCCAAGATTTCCTCCGTCATACATTAAGTGCATATTCCTTGCAGCTAAGATTCGACACAATTCTTGTGCTGCTTCTATGTATTGTGGCTTAGTACCAACACTACTACCGCAAAATACACAGATATTTTCAACTCGTCTTCTTGAAGTGGCTTCCATTTTAATGTATTTCTTTCTCAACTCTGGATGCCTTCAAAAGTGCAATGACGGGCTGAATTTATAGTACCTGAAAAGGGTAAGTAAAAATAGCACAAGTATCTTCCAAAGGACGATTAGTAGCGAAATAATATCGTGATAGTAAAAAAGGTATGGATCCTGTCGGAGAAAATAAAAGAAAACAACAAAACAAATCACAATTATTAAGAAAAGACAAAGAGATATAATATTACAAGAAAAGTAACGGCTTGATTGACGTCTATGCGTCAGGGACAAGCTTCCCATCCAATTTTCTTATAAATTGGAAAACATGGTCTTTTTGAGTCAGATTCCCGAGACTTAATTGTTGTCTTTCTTTTTCGAATTGTGTATGTAATTTGCGAATGGCAATGTGAACATATCCACTGGGATGCGTCTCAAGAGTTGAAGATATTTCATCTATCAGCATCTCTCTTACTCAAGCCATCCTAATGAATTTAATTTTGTCTTCGCGATTATCAGACACCATTCCTAAAGAACGACAACGAGTGTTGCAATTAAATCGTGCACATTTAAAACAAACACCCATTTGCTTAGCTCTTCGTTTCTTTGCATAGGTGCTCTTCTTCCAAACCAGGCAGATGTGAAATAAAAGAGTCAGAAGACTCACCTGCCAATCAGACTCGTGCTTCAATTACCCAACGAATATCATTAGGAACACCGTGAATTGTCAGTAACCTCATCCGTTCCAAGCGAGCTTTGTAAACTTTCATCAGAGATTTTTGAGGGAGAGAAGGAAATTGCTTACGAAGATTTGCAAGAGCATCTTCCATTTTGAAATGACTAATCCTGCCTGCAAAATTAAACACACAAAAATAAAACACACACCAAATCATAATATATACACAAATTGCATGGGTTGCCTCCCTGCTAGCGCTAAGTTTAAAGTCGTCAGCCAGACTTGGCTTCTCAACGTTAAGCTGGATCTGAAAGTGTAACACTTTCTTTTTGTCGCTCAAATGATTCTCCCCAGTAGTGCTTGACACGCTTGTTTTTAACCTTGAAAGTTTTGTTAGCGTCAGGATCATGTATCTCAACGGCTCTATTTGGTAAAACTTTGGTGATCAAAAATGGATCTTACCACCGTGATTTTGGCTTCCATGGGAAGAATTTCACCCTTGATTTGTTTAACAGGACCTTCTGCCCTGGTTCCAGTTGTATGCACACTAACTTCTCATCATGTCTCTTCTTGCCCTTTTCTTTGTACAATTTGGCATCTTCAAAGGCTGATTGTGAAATTCCTCCAATTCATTGAGCTGGTGGAACTTTTTCTCTTCTGTTGCTTGTAGAGCAAGAATTGGCTCATTCAGTACAAAAGACGCTTTATCTTTAGGCTCCACAGGCAATTGACATGTTTTAAGTTTGTCAGTAGAACTTTGCATTGCATTGGAGTTCTGAATGGTACTACTGTGTATCACATCGAGTCTGAAACATTCCTCCTTCTTTTCATCATCTGGGAAATTCATGGCCTTGAAAACATTGAATGTTACTTCTTGGTCCTGTACCCTCATGGTTCTCCTTTTTTTTTTACATCAATAATGGTTCGACGACCTGTAGCCAAAAATGGTCTCCCAGGATGATTGACACGTCTGCGTCTTCCTCCATATATCAAGGACAATAAAATCTGCTGGGAAAATGAATTTTTCAACCTTGACCAGCACATCCTCAACTACGCCTCTTGAAAATACGAGCGTTCTATCAGCAAGTTGCAGTGAGACTGAAGTTGGCATTGTTTCTCCAATCTGCAATTTCCTGAAAATAGAAAAAGGCATCAAGTTAACACTAGCACCTAAATCACATAAAGCCTTACCAAAGTTATGTTCTCCTATGACGCAAGGAACAGTGAAACTGCCAGGATCTTTCAACTTCGGGGGAAGTTTCCTCTGAATGATAGCACTGCATTCTTCTGATAATGCTACTGTCTCGTAATCTCCCAATCTCGCTTGTTTCGTGAAAGAATATCTTTCATGAATTTGGCATAGGTGGGATTTTGTTCCAACGCTTCTGCAAATGGAATGTTGATATGCAGCTTTTTGAAGATTTCCAGGAACCGAGAAAACTGCTTGTCCAATTTGTTCTTCTGAAGACGTTGAGGAAAAGGTGGAGGTGGAGTGATCTGTTCTTTTTCCTTTGCTTCTTTTTCCTCCATCTGTTGCTTTGTTTCTTTTGGAACTTCCTCAGCAGTTGTTTTGGTTCCAACATCTTTGTTGATTTCAGTACCGCTTTTTAACATGATGGCATGACATTGTTCCTTCCCCATGTTTCTTGGATTTGGCTCAGTGTTGCTAGGAAGGGTACCTGGCGGTCTGTAACTCTGAGCATTTGCCAGTTGTCCCATTTGATTCTCCAGTGCTTTAATAGAAGTAGATTGACTTTGAATTAATGCTGATTGGGATTGAAACATAGCATCATATCTTGCTGCTTGAGAGTCGTGTTTTGCTTCTAACTTTTTCAAGTGGGTCAACACTTCTATTATTCCTGGTTCATTGGCCTTCTCCTGACTTTTGTTCTGTTGTTGGAATTCAGGTGGTGGATAGTTTTGTTGTTGGCCTGAATTGTTGCTCCATGAAAAATTGGGATGATTCCTCCACCCTGGGTTGTAGGTGTTGGAATATGGATTGTTCCCCTGTCTGTTGAAATTGTTGACAAAATTCACTGTCTCTTCCTCTGCTGAACTGGTTCTGGTGCTGCTCTTTATATGATGAACTTGTGGATCCACCATTAACCTTCATGTTAAGAGTTTCCAGATTTTTGCAAATCATATCCAGCTTGACATTCAGTGTCGTGTTGGCTCCAACTTCATAAATTCCTGCGATTCTTTGGATCATGCTCCTTTCTGTTGGCCACAAAGAATTATTGTTGGCCATTTCTTCAATTAAATCCCAAGCCTGATCTTCTCCTTTTGCCATTAGTGCTCCTCCAGCAGCAGCATCAATTGTGGTTCTCATTATTCTAGAAAGTCCATTATAGAATGTTTGGACTTGAAGCCATTTTGGAATCTCATGGTGAGGACATTTCCGGAGCAAATCTTTGTACCTTTCCCAAGCTTCGCAGAGGGATTCTGAATCTTGTTGTACAAAGGATGTGATGTCATTCCTCAACTTTTCAGTTCTGGCCGGTGGAAAGTATTTTGCAAGGAATTTGGTGGCTAGAGTGTTCCAAGTTGTGATGGAACCTGCTGGTAGTGAATGTAGCCAAGCTTTAGCTCTGTCCTTCAAGGAGTATGGGAAAACTCTCAGTCTCATTGCTGCTTCTGATGCTCTGTTGTAATTGAAAGTACCGCAAACTTCCAGGAAGTTACTGATGTGGGCATTAGGATCTTCAGTTGCATTCCCCCCGAACTGAACTGACTGCTGAATCATCTGAATGCATGTTTTGATGTCACACGCATTTGCTGGTAAGGGAGGAAGTACAATACAAGAAATGAGTCTGTCAACCACCGGAATGGTTCTGTCTCGAATGGGAATTGGTGGTGCAACCTCCAACGGTTCAGGTTCCATGTTGACTAAAGCTTCTTGGCCTTCTCGCCTTTCCCTTCTCAATTGTCTGATGGTTCTTTCAATTTTTGGGTCAAGCTATCGGAGTTCAAAGCTTCTGGTTCGTCTCATGTAGTTTCTGAGAACCTGAAACACAAGAAAACAAAAACAATAAGTAAAAAGAAATTAGATACAAGTAACGTATCTAACCCCTAAATTAATAGTGAAAGATAAATAAGTCCCCGGCAACGGCGCCAAAAACTTGACCGGCGTAAACACACACGTATAACGCAAGCGCACGTATCGTTCAAGTAGTATAAAAATATCGATCCCACGAGGACTTAATATCTAATCTATTAATTTTATGAAGTCAAATGATTACTAGTATCTAACAGGTTGTTTGATTGATTTGAAATGGTGACGATTCTAAATTTAAAAACAAGTAAATAAAATTGTTCGAAAGTAGGTTTTAAGAAAATTCAATATTAAAAACTATCTAGGGTTGTGATTTCTTCCAATATCATTTTAAAGATGAAGTGGTTATTTTATGTTTGTGTAATAAATCGGTTTACTAACCTGGAACACTAAATTATGCAAAAGCCTCTGTCGATGGTTAGACGCAAATACCCAGTTTAACCCAATTGAACCATATGTCTATGTCAACCAAATTATCTGGATTCATTAAGTTTAAGTCCAATTATGGCTACCCCCGCCCGACAGGTATATGTCTATCCTGTAAGGAAATCTATTAAAGGGTTATCTATCCTCAAGGAAGATCGTGGGCTATTAAGTCTAAGGCTGAAACCTAAAATCCCTATGTTAGTTCATTTTAGATTTACCACATCAATCTTATTGGTGATCAGACAACAAGAAGCATTAAGCTTAAGACTTAATAAGTAAACCTTTAAATTACCCAAACTATAATTTAACCCTTCATAAACCGGTGATATTGGATTTCATCACAACCCCAGATAATTGGCTTAGTTACGACACATATTTACGGTAGTAAAAAAAACTTAAATAAAATAAAAGACATAAAATAAAATACTGAAAATTAAATGCTGAAAGTAAATGCTGAAAGTAAATTGCTAAAAAGTAAATTGCTGAAAAGTAAATTGCTGAAAAGTAAATAAAGTAAAAGAAAATGCTGAGGTAAAAGGATCCACTTTTATTACTTCTATTTTAGATATCTCCCTTAATATAATATATTAACTTTACATGATAATTACCAACCAGCCATATAGGCGGTATCCAGATTAAGTCAAATTAATAATTAATTACCAACTGACCAATCAGGCGGTATCCAGTTTAGTCAGGTTAAAACCAATTTAAATAATTACCAACCGACCAATATGGCGGTATCCTCGTTAAGTCAGGTTTTAACTAGTTTATATATTATAATTAAGGGAGATTAATCTAAATATTAGTAATAAAAGTTTTACCTTTTACCCCAGCAAAGGGGAGTTACCTCCTCATTACTGAAAAGTAAAAACTGAAAATTAAATAAAAAAAAGTACTGTGCGTAAAAGTAAATTGCGGAAAGTAAAAACTGAAAAGTAAAGAAAAGAAAGTGCGAAAACGAAAATTAATTACTGAAAGCTATAAATAAACAAACAAGATACAATCTTCTTAGTATTCTTATGGAATTCCTTAGAAGAAAGTATGAATTTTACAAATGAAATGGCTTGGTATTTATAGGCAAAATTTTGCCTCCATCAAATCATCCACCAAATCAATTATTAATTGCTCCACTAATTGCTCCACTAATTGATCCACCAAATCCATTATTATGTTTGGTGATGATTTGATAATTTTTATTATTTATTTATTAATTTATTTTTTGCTTTGAAAATGATTGAAAGTGACTTTATAATTACACACTACACACTTCTGGATGGTTCATCAATTTCGGGCATGAAATCTTCAGAATTAGAAATTATTGTGTCTTTCAAAGTTGTAGATCTTTGAGTCTTCTTTAATCTGGAACTTGAATCAGCTCAATCCGATAACTGAGTAAAACGTTATGCCCAAAATACGACAGATGCGCAAAACTGGAATTTCCAAAACTGCACTTCGTCAAAACGCCCTTTCAAGTTTCCAATCTCCAAAATTAAAATATCAAGTCCAATAATTGCCCTTATTTGACCATATTTCGTCCTAAATGATTTCATTAAGTCCCAATATTATTTTATCTGCAAAATAAACTAAAACACATCAAAACGTTCATCAAACCCGAGAAACTAAACAAAATATTAAGTAAAAGGGGCGGTAAATATTGATATATTTTCCGCTCATCACCGGTGTCATTATAAAACCCCCAGCTAGAACATTAACACTCAATGACTTGCATCTTTGAGGAATGGTCGCAGCATGAAGGCCTGAGTGGCATTTTTCGGCTCATGTATGCATAGCACTCGGCGAATGAGTCAGCGTGGCGTTTGATGCCTCTAGGTAATCATAGCACGTTTGGATATCTAGTGGCTTCAGTACTACGATACCTCTAGGTTTGCATAGCAAGAGGATGGTCCACAAGCCTCCATGGCGTTTACCACCCAGTGTTGGAGGTACATAACATGAAGAAGGCCCACAAGTCTTCGTGGTGTTTGTAGCCTCATGCGGTATATAGCACGAGGAAGGCCGAAGAGCCTCCCTGGCATTTGTAGCCTCGGGTTATGCCTAGCACGAGGATGGAGAATTCCCCGTGGCATTAGCAATCCCATTTCAGATCCATAAGATCATAGCACGGGGAAGGCTTGAGGGTCTCCGTGGCGTTTAAAGACTCGAGGCCTACCTTGCATGGGAAAATCTCATGGCATTGGCCGCCCCTAGATCCGTTGCTCGGTTCTCTGAGACGTTGAACTGTGAGGTTCAGAATTATTGTTTTGTGTAGTGTGGGGCGAGACATTGTCTTATGCTCCATTGTTAATTTTTTGGGTCTGCACGAGGTCTGTGATATATTACCCTCGTTTTATTTGTCTTATTTTTTTATTGTGATTTTTTTTGGTGGATAACTTGAAGTGAGACGCCATTTCCAGTCTCCATGGTGATTTCCGGAGGTTGAAAATATTGCCTCGCGGTTAATCCATGGAAAGAAAATTATGGTTCGGGGTTGGGTTACGTGCCATCGAGGCCTTATTATGTTTGTTGGAATGGGGTCAGAGTTTCTCACCCATGGCCAAGTGTTTAGTGGCATAAGGAGGAAACATTCCCTTTTGGCCTGGTATTTATTATGGCTCGGGGTCGGGTTATATCCCATCGAGTCCTCATTATGTTTGTTGGAATAGGGTCGGAGTTTCTCTCTCATGGCCAAGCATTGAATGGCACAAGAAGGGAGCATTCCTTTACGGCCATGTATTTATTATGGCTCGGCGTCGGGTTTCGTCCCACCGAGGCCTTATTATGTTTGTTGGCATGGGTTAGGAGTTTCTCCCCTATGGCAAAGTATTGAATGACACAAGAAGGGAACATTCCCTTGTGGGTAGATATTTATTATGGCTCAAGGTCGGGTTACGTCCCACCAAGGTCTTATTGTGTTTGTTGACATGGGGTCGGAATTCCTGCCCCATGACCAAATTTCGAGTGGCACAAATAGGGAACATTCTATTGGATTTATGTCTTAAAGCTTCATGTATTGTAAAATGAAATTGATTATTGTAATAATAATAAATGCATTATTCATTTTATCAAAGTTGTTTGATTTATATCGCATATTGTCCAATTATCTTGTTTACCTTGATTACTATTATACCTTCAGATTTAGTGTATGTTTGATGCACAAGAGGATTTATGTTTGAAGTTAGTAATCTAAATAGTCCATAGGGAGTAAACAAAGAGGGTACTTTGTTTGTGGTTTATCTATAACTGCAGTCTATTCTATACTTGTATGACGACCTTGATCAGGGATCGTTCATGTTAGACCCAGCCAAGGTTCCGGTTCAGAACCGGAACCGAGCCGGAACCTGACCGGTTCGGTTAGGGTTCTTACCCTAACCGAACTGGTTGGAACCGTTCGGTTCCAGCGGTTCCAAATGATTCCAACCAGAACCTAAGGTTCCGGTTGGAACCGTTGGAACCATAGGGTTCCAACGGTCACGCAACGGCTACTAGCCGTTGGGTGACAAGATCCAGCCCAACGGCTAGTAGCCGTTGGGCTGGGGCGTAGGGAGTCGTTGCTCCCTGCCCCAATTTCCAAAAATAAAAATAAAAAATAAATTTTTAGGATTTCCCAAATTACCCCTAATAACGGTAATAAAACGATTAATTTTATGGGCATTTTAGGTATCACAAAAATATTCTAATTTTTTTTTAAATAGGGATGATTTTTCATTATTTCAACACACCAATTTCTCAATTTCTCAATTCTCTCAATTCTCTCAATTCTTACAATTCCCTTATTCTCAATTCTCTCATTTACAAATTACAAATTACAATTTATCATTCTCAATAACTCAATTCTCTAATGGCAAGCTCATCTGAGAACACAATGTCAAATGTGCCAACCCAAGAGAGCAGCCATAGTATCGATTCACAGAGAATAGAAGTTAAGTCTCGTTCCTCGGATGTTTTCAAAATTCATTTTCATTTAGACGTTGCTGATGAAGGTTAAAGAGCAGTATGGAACCATTGTGGGGTTTCTTATAAATTTTCAGGTGGATACGGCAATATGATCAAGCACCTGGAAAGACATCATGCTGTTGAACTTGGACTTGATACGACACAAACTCAAATGGCCAGGTACGCATCATCTAGTAAAGGTACGAGTGCTTTAGATTTATTTAAATATTCTGATGCTAAAAATAGAGAAGAATTTGCTAAATTAACTTGTATGTCACATCTTTCTTTAAGTTTTGGTGAAAAAATTGCTTTTACGAATTACGTTCAAAATGCTTTAAATTCTGCTGCATGTAGAATGACTAGAAATACAAATTTAATTTAAGTTTAAGCTCTTTAATTTAAATTTTTTTATATAAGAATTTTATTTATAATTTAATGTAATTATGTAATGTAAGTTTATTATATAAATTCAAATTCATAATTTTAAATTATATTATTTTATTAATCTCAATTTTTTATTTTCAAAAAAAAAAACCCGAATGGAATTGGAACCGAACCGCCGGCCACCTCTAGTTCATGTAGTGACATGGGAGTGGAGGCACCTTGTATGATGAGATCATATTGGACTGGACTCAGATTAATACAAATTTCTTTTAATAATCATTAACCGAAGAAATTCATTTTATCTAATAGATGGTCATATATGGATTCGATCTTAATCCTGAGTATACTACGAACTCCTGCATGACAGGCTATATCCTTTGATTTACTATGGTGAGGTTGGTGTTGCATTTCTGGCTAATAACTACATATTTTGGGGATATGGTTTGGTGTGTAACTGGGAACGTTTTGCATAGATATGGAATTCACTCATTCTTACGAGAAGGAGAAGAATATCTTTTTTAAGAGTTGATTCGGGACTTGAACAATTTGAGCACTCAACTTTTCTAATTTGTAACGACCCCAAATGTTTAGCTCGCTTTGGGACGCTTTAAATTTTTCTTTCCCCAAAAGTTTCTTGTCAAATGATTTGAAGCCAATAAAGAAATTCATTCAAGCTCAACTAAGGAAAAGAAGAAAGTGGTCAAGAGGCTTTATTAGAGAATAAGAAGATTGAAATCAAGATACTCGACAAGAGTCGCGCTCGCCCCCAGCGACGTGAAAGAAGCTTAGCTGGACTTCAAATCTGTGAGTGGAGATTTGTTTTCTTGCAAATTGATTTTTATATTTATTTGTTTCAGATCAAAATTTTTTTCAAGACTTATTTGATCAAAATTTATTTCAAGACTAATTTTAAAAGTTTTAGGGCATTAGCCTTGTTTAATTATCAGTTACATGTTAAATGAGATTTGATTTAAAAGTTTTAAAGTTAACAGCATTATTTTTACATTTTTCGAGGCATGGGGGGAAAACCCACCTCAGCTCTTACTTATGGAATTGACGGACATAGACCGTGTGCACACGTAGATCAGGGCTAGGGGGACGGAGATACGTAACGCTCATAGACCCTAATTTCAGAGCTTGGAGGGTAGCATAGATCTGCACCCCAAGTTCTAGTTTGTGGCTTGGGGGACGGAGATACGTAACGTCCCAAGACCACCAGTTTCAGGGACATGAGTGGCATGCTTTGGGGGACAGTGATAAGTAACGCCCCAAAGTCATGGGTTGGCACTTCTGGCTCCAGATAGGCATATGGGGGGACGACGATATGTAACGCCCCTATGCGTCCAGTTTTTCTACAGCACCAGAGTTATCTTTCTCAGAAAGTTTTCAGAAAAATGTTTTCCAGTTAAAAGAAAAAGTATGAGTTTCAAGAAATTTTTCAGAAAAGTTTTAAGTATAAATGGTTTCATATGATGTTCTGATTGGTTTTCTTATTTTGTAGCTCCACTCACTGAGATCATCTGGAATCATCCCACCACTTCCCAGTTCTTTTGCAGGATACTTCTTTTGGTGAGCCATACGCCGATTGGAGACCTAGTTCTAGGACAAGTGTTACACTGCAATCACTAGTCGTGGGGTCCATCATTCCAGAGCTATATTCGTCTAGAGTATAGTCTTTTGAAGAATCCTTTTGTTGTATTACTGACATGAGAGTGATGATGTTTATACATTACATTTACTTTTGATTATATATATATATATGCATTTGTTCCTATTCATGATCTTGCATACTAGTTTATTTAAGCATTCAAATTGCATAGTATAAAAATATGAAGCAAGTGTCCTAGTTCAAGTGTTAGAGGCTAAGGCGACAGTGAGACTTGTTGCATGCCGGTAATATTCCCGTATCGGAGATGTTACAAAGATGGTATAGAGAGTCAGTGACTGCAGTAAGGGAGTAGTAGTGGCTTGTATATGTGGTATACCCGGGGTACTACTATACATGAGTGGCTGTTTACTCTAGTAACCATGTCTCGAGATATGTCTCATTTGAATTACTTAAAATTCCTTTACATGTAATTGACCATTTCTTATTCTTTCTTAATTTCTTAGATATCCATGCCACCCAAGGGAAGAACCGGAATCAGGGGTAGACCCAGGCATTGTAGGGCGCCTCAAGACATAAATCTGGATCAGAGATCAGCAGTACCTCCCCCTGAGCCAGATAGAGGGCAGAAAGTGGAGTCTGTTCATGAGAGTGTTGTGGCGGAAGGTAGGGCTGTGCCAGTGGATCAGCCCAATGACCCAGTAGTTGCAGGTTTACAGCAGATACAATAGTCAGTAGCTGCTTTAGCCCAGTTGATTACCCGTCAGCCGCGGCCACCAGGCCCAGAGCTGAGAGATGCAGAACTTACCATTCTTGTTCCACCACCACCAGTGGGAGTACCCATGGCTCACCAAACGATACCTCCTCCAAATATACAAGACTCTACAACTTACTGAGCCGGACCTTCTATTATGCCTCATTAGCCACCCTTATTGACGGTTCAGGTCATGCGGCGACAAGAGCTACTTGTATCACTACATTACTTCCGAAAGCTTCATCCTCCCATGTTTTCAGGAGTAGAGACCTCTCCAGATCCTTGTGGTTTTATTGAGGAGTCAGATCAAATATGTACAGCTTTGGGATGCTCTTCGGAGAGGGCGGTGGAATTAGTCAGTTTTCAGTTGAGAGATATCGCCAACACATGGTTTATGTCTTTCCGAGATGGTAGGTGACGAGACGCCCCTCCTCTGACGTGGGTTGAGTTTAGTACGACATTTATTTCTAGATTTTTGCCATAGAGTATCAGGGATGTTAGACAATTATGACCCATAGCGTCACTATTTGTAAAAGACATTGTGGTTTTTGTACAAATTAATTATGTAGCAATGGAAATTGCATTTTATCATTTTGTAATTTGATTACATAAATATATAAATGATAAAATTCCTTATTATTAGTTCTGGATTATAAGATATGAGACAGTATCAATCCATAAAGGTTTAATCATTAAATATCCCTAGTCGTAGTATTATCGAGACTGGACATCGATAATGCGGAATAGACTAGTATTGCACTTGTGCGTGTTATGGAAGCATAACGACATAGTTCTCATATATTTAAGTATTGGATACTTATGAAAGTGTGATAGGAGGTTGTGTTTACCGATGGTACGGAAACAGCTTCGCTCTGGATAGACCCCACAAAATCCCAATGCTAGTACTTGCGACAATCAATACGCTTTGGTTTTGGTCATCCAGGACTGTAACAGGTTCTGTGTACGCCTCTTCTGGGTTTATTGAGAATCGTAGTGTATTGGGTGTAATGTCAAGATGGAAGTATCACTTCAGTCATATGGAGATGATGATCACGCAGAGATACAGAACCGATACTCTAAATTGGTTGCAAGCATCGGGATAATATGACATGGTCATGATTATCCGATTAAAGAGACTAGTTGCTTGTAATCCGATATATGCTTCGTACGGGGTAGACACTATTCCAGCCCCAGGCCTTGCATGTGACATCCGATACTAGATCACAATACGCAATACTACGTATACTACGCCTGAAAAAGATTATATATTCCATTAAGAATATTTCTGGAGAATTGGGTAGGCACGGTATTTTGTTAGAAGCCAACCATGTCTCGTAAATCGGTAAAAACGTAGTACAAGGTACGTACGTGTTCGGATAGTCCGACAATCGGATTTACTACCAACATATCCATGGATCTCTTGGGTCTTTTCCTCAAGATTCACCGATGACGTATGATTCGAGAATAATTAATTTGGGATTAATTACAGAGAGATTTTATCTAGGATAAAATACTATTTGAAGAGAGAGAACGATTAATTTGGAATTAATCGATAAAATAATATATTTGATATATTAAACGAAATTAGATTTCGACGCAGAATTAAAATTGGATTTTAATTCGGGCAAACAAATTAATTTAGAATTAATTCGCAAGCGACGTGAATAGTAATTTTGCTTGGCATAATTACTTAATTAAATTTGATTTAATTACGTCGCAACGAAAAATTCGTTAATTCGAAATTAGCGAACCCGAGCCCGGGATGTGTTGTGGGCCCACTCGGATTTTGAATCAAGTGGGGCCCACATGTCACATTACTTGTCACATCACTTGTCACTTTAGTTACTTTTTGGTGATGGGTTTTGGTGAAGGCCAGATGATGACTTGTAAAACACATTTTGTGTGTAATGAATGAAAGCTTTTTACCAAATGTTTGGTATATCTTTCATTTGATTTTTGAAATCAAATTATTCACTCATTCACTCTCTCTCTCACGGTTTCACCAAAAAGAAAACACTCTCCCTCTTTTTTTCTCTCATTGCCGAGAGTTGCAAGGAACAAGAAGAAAATTTGTTGCAAATTTTCTAAAGTGCTAGCACACCAAAGGAATCATCCAAGGTGATAGGGAAACCATCCCAAAAGCTTGGAATCAAAGCATAAATCTTGGAGCTTGGACTTCATCCCCAAAGTGGAGCTTGGCCGAAAACTTGGAGAAGAAAATTTTGTATTTGACGCATCCTAAATCCGTTCAATGTATGTATGATTCCGCCATACTTTACTTTTGTATTCAAATTTTTCATTGCTTATATTGATCTTGGATTGTCTTAGAGACCATCAAATGGTATCATGAGCCTTGAATAAGCATGAAAATTGAATTTAGGGTAAAATTTGGGTAAATTTGATTTGAGCATGATTTAACCAAATTGTTTGTTTGAGCATGCTTGTATATGGATAACTTGGAGTTATAAGTGATAAATTTGAAGAAAATTGAATTGGATTAATTTTCCCCAATTTTATGCATGATGGCCGAATGTAACTATTGCCCTAATGTCATGGTATTTTTTGTTTTTTGATCATTGGATGAGTTGAAAGACATATATATATTGATTTAAGATTCAATCGGATTGATATCGGAATCGGATATAAAAAAACCCCAAAATGCCGTGACCTTGAGAAGCATGAAATGAAATGATTTTTTGTTTCAATAATGTTGGACATGTGTTGGACAAATTAAAGCATGATTAATTGATTAAATTGATATTTTGGAAATGTTAATTTAGTAATTAATTAATGTAATACACTTTAATTAATTAAATTATGAAATTTGGAATTTTAAAATTTAATTAGTTGGGCTTAATTTAGAATTGGGCTTATAATGTTGTATTTGAGCCTAATGGGCTTGGTTGGGCCAAGTTGGTTTAGGTCAATTGGACTGGATCCAAATTGGGCCTAAATCATTCCATTGAGTCCAAATATAACAATTGGACCTTTTAATGTTTAATTTAGCCTAATGGGCCTAAATTGGTTTCTTGGCAAATATGGTGATTCCTTAATTGGGCTTTGGTATTTGGGTTTAACCCATATTGACCAAAGTCCATGCCTTAAGAAATTAATTGAAAGCCCATTGGACTTTAATTAAATAACATTGGATGTTAATTGGGCTTTGAGACCCATTTAGATTAGATTTGGAATCTACGTCGTAAAGGCACATTAAAAATTGCAATTATTTAATTTGGAATTAAAATATATAGAATTATTATTGAATACGAATTAAATTAGATTTAAATTGTAGTTTGATATAATTCAAGAATTCGTACTTTGAGTACTTATATTTAAACGAGTTGGACTCGCGCAAAATCAAATCGTTGTTTGAACATTGGATGATCACTTAATTCAAAGATTAATTAATTGGATTAGATTGATTGAATAACATGATTTGTGTGAATACATGGATGTGTTGAATGAATAATGTATATCAGATTGATATTAGAAGGGAAATGGCAATTTTGGAAATTGTTGTAAATTTAGAATTTATTAAATTGGACCTGCGTGTCCAGCCTTATCTCTCTTGATTCTTTGTAATTCTCTTCTCACCTAATTCCCCTCAATGTTAATGAGGTTTCTTTCATTGTATCATATAAATGGGTAGAAGTAAGAATAGTGCTAGCCGGGGAGAGGAAAATAAGTGATTTGTTCTAGGAACAATCTGTGAGATATCCATCCGCATATCGTTATTAATTTATTTCCGCGCTTTATTATGCTTTTAGAATGCATGCTTAATGGTGTATGATGAGACCTAACAAAGATAATAAATTGTTTACCAATTTACGCGAAAAAAACCCTCAATAAATATTAAGTGTTTTCCTTCCATTGAGTGATTCTTACTCAAGATCCAAGATTGACACTGGTTTGTTGGCCAAAGTCAAGACCTTTGTCCATCGCGGATGTGTTTGAATCATGAAGGCTTTGTTCCATATCGTATGTCTTGTCCAAGTTGTGATTTGTTGGCCAAAGTCAAGATCACTTCTTGTCCATCGAAATCGATTACGAAGCTCTCCAAAGTCAATGGGTTCCGCTTAACTGGAATCATTAAGCTTGTTGTGCCAAAGCCAAGGCTTAGTTGATTCAGAGGAAAAAGGTTAGGAAAATTTATTGGATATATTGGGATATATATTGTATATATGTTTCGGACTTGGAGGTCCACCTACCGGATCTAGGAATTGGATGAGATCCAATTGATCTTAGAGATCTACCTAGTTAAATATCATACAGCTTGTTGGCTAAAGTAAAGGTTGTGTGTTATTTAACGGGATCCTAGCCCACTAGGAAACTAGGTTTCCCGAGTACTCAACAGAGGGTTAGAGGCTCACCGAAAAATAGTGGGAGGCTAGTATTGAATTTGCAATTTCTTTCAAATACTTAGCTTTACGTGCTTTCAAAATTATTTCATCAATTATTTTATTAGTTGGACTAATATATTATTATTTTTCTTGTAACAGATAGACTGTACCTATACATCGTTAATCGAATAGTTGGACTATTGCGGTTAAGATGACAGGAAAATTAAGCATTATGGATATTGTCATGGGCGACACCGTCTTTAATGGCACAAACTTTCAAGACTGGGATATGAATCTCAAAATTGTTCTGGGATCTGAGAAGTTACTCTTCACTATAGAACGACCTCTTGGGCCTAAGCCCTGACCTGATCAGTTGCTTGAGCTAGAGCTTTGGAAGACTCATAGCGATGACAACGCGACTGCTCAATCGGTAATGCTTGCCGCTATGACTCCGCAATTTCGTCGTCAAAACAAGGGGTTGGATCCATATAAGATGATGGCGAAGTTGCATGATCTTCACCGATCTAACCTTAGATCGCAAAGATATGAGTTGCAGAAGAAGCTCTTCCGCGCTCGAATGTTAGATGGTATGTCTGTTGAGCACCATGTGTCACAGATGATTGCTGACATTGAGCATCTCGGACAGATGGGCATAGTCTTCGAGGTTGAGAATTCAGTAGATTTGATCCTACAGTCTCTCCCCGACACTTGGAGTGGGTTCATCATGAACTACAACATGTTGAAACAAGACCAAACTCTTGGAGAGTTGATATCCACTATGCGTGAGGCAGAAAAAGTGCTCCTTAAGGGCAAGAAGCGCGAGGCGCACTTTGCTTCAACATCTCAGACTCCAAGGGCTTGGCCCAAGGCGAGTAGAGGTGTTAAGAAGAAGAAGCATAAGAAGTAGGGCAAGGCCAAATCGTTAAAGGGTTCTGGGAAACCCAAGGAAAAATCCCAATATGTTTGTCTGCAGTGCGGTAAGCGGGGTCACTGGAAGCGTGACTACCGCAAGTACAAGGCACACATGAAGGAAATCAAAGCGGGCAAGGCACCGGCTTCAGGTATGTTTGTTATAGAAATAAACATGTTTACTACTAGTTTTAAAAATTAGATTTTTGATTCTGGTTTTGGAACTCATATATGTACTGATGTGAAGGATCTGCAGATTAGCAGGAGACTGGCCTCAGGAGAGATTGACCTCCGCATTGGAAATTGGACACAGGTCACCGTTTTGGCCGTTGGTACTTTTGTTTTGGAACTGCCCTCGGGGCATGTACTTAAACTTACAGACTGTTATTATGTACCTAGTTTGACTAGGAATATTATTTATGTATCTATGTTAGCCCAATGTGGGTATACTTTTGTATTTCGAAACACTGAGTGTTTTATGTATAAAATTGATATGGAAATTTGCACTGCTGATATAAATAATGGTCTATATATTTTGAATATGAATCAATCTTAAACATATAATGTAATAAACAAAAGGCTTAAAGTAAGTAACAAAGATGAAACTTACATGTGGCATTGTCGTCTGGGACACATAAACAAGACACGTATATCCACACTTTCGAAGAATGTGTACTTGGACGGATTTGATCCAAATTCATATGACGTCTGCGAATCTTGTTTATTCAAGATGCCTAAATCACCTTTTAGCAGTAAAGATGTACGTGCCATCGAACTGTTAGCCCTTGTTCATAGTGACGTTTATGGGCCCATGTCTAGCTGTTGGACAATTATGACCAATATCATCACTATTTGTACAGATCATGGTTTTGTTGTACAAATTAACTATGTGACAAAGGAAATTGCTCTTTTATCGTTTGTAATTAGATTACCAAGATGTATGAATGATAGAAGGTCCTTATGATTAGTTCCAGATTGAGATGATATGAGACAATATCAATCCACAAAGGTTTAATCATTAAATATCCCTACTCAGAGTATTATCGAGATTGGACATCGATAATGCGTAAAAGACTAGTATTACACTTGTGCGCGTTGTGGGAGCATAACGACATAGTTCTCATATATTTGGGTATAGGATACTCATGCAAGTGTAATAGGAGGTTGTGTTTTCCGATGGTACGGAAACAGCTTCGCTCTGGATAGACCCTTCGGAATTCCATTGGTAGTATACTATGTGTCTATGGAAGTCCGAATCAGGGTAGGTGTATTTGGTCTTAACCTGAGACTTGCACCGCTAATACTTACGACAATCAATATACTTTGTTTTGGTCGTCCATGGCTTTAACAGGTTCTGTGTACGCCTCTTCTGGGAATATTGAGAATCGTAGTGTATTGGGTGTGATGTCAAGACGGAAGTATCACTCCAGTCATATTGGAGATGATGATCACGTTAGATATGAAACTGGAGCTCTTATATGCTGCAGCTATCGGGATATTTTGGCTAGGTCATGTTTATCCGATTATAGAGACTAGTTACCAGAGATCCGATATGTGCTTCGTACGAGGAAGACACAATTCCAGCCCCAGGCCTTGCACGTGACATCTGATGCTGGATCGAAATACGCAATACTACGTATACTACGCCTGATATAGATCACATATTCCAGTAAGAATATTTCTGGAGAATTGGGTTGGCACGGTGCTTTGCTAGAAGCCAACCATGTCTTTTAAATCGGTAAAAACGTAGTACTAGGTACGTACGTGTTCGGATAGTCCGACAACCAGATTTACTGCCAATATATCCGGGGATCTCATGGGTCGCTTCCCGAAGATTCACCGATGACGTATGACTCACACTTTATTAATCTGGGATTAATTATAAGAGAGAGAAAATTAATCTGGGATTAATTACTGAGATATTTTATCTGGGATAAAATATTATTTAAAGAGAGAGAACGATTAATTTGGAATTAATCGATAAAATAAATATTCGATATATTATACGAAATTGGATTTCGACGAGGAATTAAAAAAGGATTTTAATTCGGGCGAACGAGTTAATTTAGAATTAATTCGTTAGCGACGTGAATAATAATTTTGCTAGGCATAATTATTTAATTAAATTTGATTTAATTACGTCGCAACGGAAAATTCGTTAATTCGGAATTAGCGAACCCGAGCCCGGGAGTGTGTTGCGGGCGCACTCGCATTTCGAATTAAAGTGCGGCCCACAAGTCACATCAATCGTCAATCACTAGTCAATCAATTGATGTGATGTCTAGTCACTTTGAGTGATGTGACAACTTGTCATTTGTGATTGATGGTGGTGGTTGGAAGACATTAAAAGTCTTGTACCTTTATGGAAAAATGTTAATTGTTTTTCGTATTTGAATTTTGGAAATTAAAATAACCAAATACAAAACACATTTTCTCTCTCTCTTTTGGTAACTCACGGTTTTGGAGAACCATTTTCCCTCCTCTCCCTCTCTCGGCTTTGAAGCCATTTTCTTCTCCATTTCTTGGCAAGGCCGAAAATTACAATAAGTGATAAGGAAAATTTGGGGCAATTTTTCCAATGCTAGCACATGAAGGGTCATCCTAAGGTGATAGGGAAACCAACTTATGAGCATGGAATCATCATGCAAAGCTTGGAGCTTGGAGCACACTTGGAGGTGGTGACCGAATTTGGAGGAGCTCAAAAACAGCCCACTGCCGAGAGCCACCTTGGAGGAAAGCTTGAAAATTTTTTTGTGTTCAACGCATCGCCAAATCCGTTCAATGTAAGTATGATTCCGCCATTCTTCATTGTTGTATTTCACACATGTTTCTTGCTTGAAATCGATCTTGGGACTTAGTAGAAACCCAACAATGGTATCTGAGCCATTTTGAGCATGAAATTGAATTAGGGTAAAATTGGGCAAAATTGATTTGAGCATGTTTGAGTGAAATTGATTGTTTGGATATGCTTAAATTATGATAACATAGTGTTATGCATTGTCAATTTGATGAAAATGGATTGGATAAATTTTCCTTAATTGTTAGGCTTGGCCGAAACTAGTGGTGCCCTAATGTCATGGTGAATTTTTGATTTTGATCATGGATGAGTGAGTTGAAATCATTTGGGGAATGTTGATTTAGGATTTAATTGGATTGAATTCGGAATCGGACATGAAAAACCCTAATTGCCGTGAATGATGTAGCATGGAAAATGATTGATTTTTGATTAAAATGTGTTGGACATGTTTTGATGATAATGAGCATAATTAATTGTGTAAATTGATGTTTTGGAAATATTAATTTGGGTAATTAATTATGGCATACACTTTAGTTAATTAAATTATGAAATTTGGAAGTTTGGTAATTTAATTAATTGGGCCAAATTTGGAATTGGGCTTTTAAAGTTGTAATTGGGCTTAATGAGCTTGGTTGGGCCAAGTTTGGTTTAGGCTAAATTGGTTGGATCCAATTGGGCCCAAAACCATATCCATAAAGTCCAATTATGACTTAATGGACCTTTAATTTTAATTGGGCCTAATGGGCCTAAATTGTTTCTTGGCAAATAAGGGTGATTCCTTAAATGAGCTTTGGTATTTGGGTTTGACCCATATTGACCAAAAGTCCATGCCTTCAGAAATTAATTAAAAGCCCATTGGACTTTAAATTAAATTAACATTGGATGTTAATCGAGCTTTGAGACCCGTAATGATTAGATTTATAATCTAAGTCGCTAAAGGCACATTAATAAAGTGTAATTATTTAATTTAGAATTAAATATAGAATTAGTATTAAGTACAAATTAAATTGGATTTAATGTTGCAGTTTAATATAATTCAAGAATTCGTACTTTGAGTACTTATTCGCAAAACGAGTTGACTCGCGCAAAATCAAATCGTTGTATGAATATTAGATGGTCATTAATATTCAGATTAATTAATTGATTAGATTGATTGATAACATGCTTGTGTGAAGACATGGATGCGATGTATGAATAATGTATATCGGATGGATATTAGATGGGTGAGGCAAATTTGGAAATTGTTGTAATAAATTTAGAATTATTAAATTGGACCTGCGTGTCCAGCCTATTACCTCTTGACTCTGTGTATTTCTCTATTCCCCTCTATGTAAAAGGTCAGATGTAGAAGATGAGGGAAGGAAGAAGTGTAATTGGGTAGAGTGCTAAGGAGAGAGGAGCGGAGAGAGGAAAGAGAGATTGTCTAGGAACAATGTGTTTAAATATCCATCCGCATATCATTATTATATTTATTTACGCGCCTTATTATGTTTTAGAATGCATGTTTAAGGGTGTATGATGATGAGACCTAACAAAGATAATTAATTGGTTGCCAATTACGCGAAAAAAACCACTACAAAATTAAGCGTTTTTCCTTCCATTGAGTGATTCTTACTCAAGATCCAAGATTGGCACTGGTTTGTTGGCCAAAGTCAAGACCTTTGTCCGTCGCGGATGTGTTTGAATCATGAAAACTTTGTTCCATATCGGTGTCTTGTCTAAGTTGTGATTTGTTGGCCAAAGTCAAGATCACTTCTTGTCCATCGACATCGATTACGAAGCTTTCCAAGGTCAATGGGTTCCGCTAAACTCGGATCACTAAGTTTGTTGTGCCAAAGCCAATGCATAGTTGATTCAGAGGAAAAAGGTTAGGGAATATATTGGATATATTGGCATATATAAGATATATGTTTCGGACTTGGATGTCCACCTACTGGATCTAGGAATTGGATGGGATCCAATTGATCTTAGAGATCTACCTAGTTAATTATCATACAATTTGTTGGCCCAATTCAAGATTGTGTGTTATTTAACGGGATCCTAGCCCACTAGGAAACAAGGTTTCCCGAGTACTCCACAGAGGGTTAGAGGCTCGTCGAAAAATAGTGGGAGGCAAGTATTAAATTTGCATTATTCGTTTAGTTACTTGCCAATACGCGCTCATTTCAATTTTTCGTCAATATAAATTAATATATTAGTTGGACTAATATTTAATCGTTGTTTTAATAAACAGTTGGACTGTATTCAAACTATTTCAATTAATAGTTGATTTTATAATTGGATTATAGTAATCAATATAATTGAATTTAACCAATTAAATTATAGTTGATTATATAGTTAGACTATAGTAATCATTATAATATATAGTACCTAAAATCGTTGATTATATAGTTGGACTATTAGAATCAAGATAATTGAAAGATTAGTGTTTAAAACATAATTTTGGGTGAAAATGTATTTAAATGGTTTAATTTTCAGATTGGGAATAAAATCTCAGGATAGTCCGAGGACCGAGAAGTGAGAAGTTACTTATTTTATAGAGTGACGTCTCGAGCCTAAGCCCGGAGTTGAGCAAATAGTAGAGCATGATCTTTGGAAGATTCATGTGATGATAACTTTAGTGCTTAATCCATTATGCTTGCCGCAAAGACTCCTCAATTTCTTATTCAGAAATAAGGATTAGATCCTTATAGTATGATATTGAAATTGAAGGATCTTCATTAATCTATCCTTAGATCTTAGAAGTACAAATTGCAATAGTAAACTCTTGGAGAGTTAATGGCTATACTCAATGAGACAAAGCCAGAGTTTGCAATAGGGTAAGAAGCGCAAGGCGCATCTTACTTCGACTTCCCAGAAGGCCAAGGCTTGGCCAAAGGCTTATGGGGTGTGGAAAAGGGCAAGGCAAAGGCAAAATCATTATAGTCTTCTAGGAAGACAAATGACATATCCCAAAATGTCGGCCTAAATTGTGGCAAACGGGGTCACTGAAGCGTGACTACCGTATGGACAAGGTAGACATGAAGGAAGTGAAGACGGGCAAGGCTCCGACTTCAAATATGTTTGTCATAAACATGTTCTCGCTAGCTAGTATTAAGATTGGATTTTAGATACTGAGTGTGGTACATAAATATGTACTGATGTGCAGAATCTGCTGACAAGCAGGATACTGACTTCAGATGAGATTTATCTACGAATCGGAAACGGGACGAGAGTCGCTGTTTTGACCGTGAGACCTAAGTTTAGGATCTACCCTTCGGGTGTGTACTTAAATTAGGAAACTGTTACAATGTAACTAGTTTGACTAGAAACATTATCTCTATATCAGAGTATAATCCATTGCGGATATACCTTTATATTCTAGAACACTAAAGTGTTTCATTTTATAAAGATGATATTGAGATAAACACATTAGATGTGAATAACAGTATTTATATTTTGAATATAAATGAATCTTAAACGTATGACATGACAAACAAATAGCTCAAACTGATTTAATCAGATGAGACTTATAAGTGGCAATGTTGTCTGGGACACAATTAACAAGACTCGTATATCCACACTTTTGAAGAGTGGATACTAGGATGGATTTGATTCTATTCAAATAATGTCTACGAATCTAGTTTAATATGCAAAGTGCCTAAAACACCTTTACTTGGTAAAAGTACAATGCCACCGATCTGTTAGCCCTCAGTCATAATGACGTTAGTGGGCCCATGTCTAGCTAGGCTAGAGGTGGATATGAATGT
>SKCR01046958.1:0-42734 GCA_019454045.1 Zanthoxylum bungeanum | reverse complement strand
ACTTTAAAGTTTTTTTTTTTTTTAAAAAAAAAAAAAAAAAAAAACTGTGTGGATATTAATAAGATACGGACATCTATATAAAAAGTATCTAAAAGAAGTCATACCACACAATAGTGGAATTTCGTGACCCATTATTTATTTATTTTTATTTATTTTCCTAGTGAATTAATTCACACTTTGACATCAAGTGTTGTTACTTACAGGCTCTTCGTGGTAGCACAAATCAGAAGCTAAGAGATACAAAAAGCCAAACATATGCCCCTGGTTTTACAAAAGAGCCCCTTAACAAAACACAGTACCCACTTAACTGCCCTGCTGGAAACCACACAAAAACCTCCTGCCCTGGAACCTACCCAACGAAAAGCTACACCCCAGAAGAAGATCATGACGGTCCACCTTCCCCCACGTGTCCTGATTACTTCCGTTGGATTCACGAAGATCTAAGGCCATGGGCTCGCACTGGGATCACTATGGAAATGGTTGAGAGAGCCGGTCGAACAGCAGATTTTAGATTGGTTATAGTAAAAGGCAGGGCTTACGTTGTGAGGAAAAATAAATCCTTTCAGTCAAGAGATACTTTTACTCTGTGGGGAATCCTACAGTTGTTAAGGATGTACCCTGGAAAAATTCCCGACTTGGATCTTATGTTTGACTGCGTTGACTGGCCTGTTGTTCTGAAAAGCAACTACTGTGCTCCTGGTGATCCTGCCCCGCCTCCGTTATTTCGGTACTGTGGCAATGAGCAAACACTCGATATTGTCTTTCCCGATTGGTCATTTTGGGGATGGTATGATTAATCTGATCAGCATTTCTTTTAGTTTTCTTCTGTTGCTGTGTAATGGAAATGATGATAATGGCTGTGCAACTGATGATTATGCAGGCCTGAGGTTAATATAAAGCCATGGGAGCTAATAAGGAAGGACCTGGAAGAAGGAAACAGAAGAATGAAATGGACTGATAGGGAACCTTATGCTTTCTGGAAGGGTAATCCTGAAGTTGCTTCCTCCAGGCAAGACCTTATGAAATGTAATGTCTCTGAGGGACAAGAGTGGAATGCTCGTTTATTTACCCAGGCAATAATCTCAAACCAGTATATGTTTTCATGCCATTGTAGCAAATTTCATATGAAACTTGGGAGACTTTTCTGCAGGATTGGCAAAAAGCAAGACGAGAAGGTTTCAAGGAATCCGACTTAGAAAGCCAATGCAAACATAGGTGAACATTTTGAAATTTTTTAGCTTCAATTTTATATATAAGATTGTGCTTTCCTTGTAACATTGTCGATTTGTTTCTTCAAATTCGCGGTTTGTGCAGGTTCAAGATCTTCATTGAAGGGTCTGCATGGTCTGTTAGTGAGAAATACATTCTTGCCTGTGATTCTGTTACCTTATTTGTGACACCCAATTACACTGATTTTTACACAAGAGGTTTGATGCCGATGCAACACTTCTGGCCCATAAATGACCATAACAAGTGCAAGTCAATTAAGTTTGCTGTCGACTGGTGCAACAGCCACACAGAAAAGGTAACTAATCAAATATTATACAGTATATAATATGATCTCAGGTTTTGTCACCAAGTTTTATTAGGTTTCTTCATCATAAAGCTACTCAAATTTTGCTGCTAATCATATTACTAGCACTATTTTCCACCCTTGCGTGTTAACAGATTCAATTTTCATTCAAGAAATTCATAGATTCAATGGAAACCTACAATTGATTGTGGGTACAAGGAATACGAATTAGGATCTTTCTGAGTTTATGTGGGACACTGGATCAACAGTCACATGATAACTGGGATCCATACAGTTGATTAAGTTCCAAGTGTAAACTAAGATCAGTACTGAATCATGATCAGAGTACTACATGTTTCATTTATATTATTACATTTCGTCATTCTGATATTCTCCGTGAATTTATCAGGCACAGGAAATTGGAAAGGCAGCGAACAAATTCATACAAGAGGAACTGAAAATAGATAACGTGTATGACTACATGTTTCATCTCTTAAATCAGTACTCTAAGCTCTTCAGATACCAGCCAACGATACCCCCAGGAGCAGTTGAATACTGTGCAGAGACGATGGCTTGCACTGAGAAAGGATTAGCGAGGAAGTTAATGGAGGAATCATTGGTGCAAAGTCCTAGAGAAACAAGTCCATGCACCTTGCCTCCCCCTTATGATCCTTCATCTCTTTATGATGTCATTTGGAAAAAGGAAAAGTCAATACTACAAGTAGAATCATGGGTAAATGCTTACTGGGCTAATCAAACAAGCCAGTCATAAGGAATTTTTTATTTTTTATTTTCGTTTGAATACTGATATTTACAATCAGAGAGCTACATAGAGCTATAATACCAACGTTTTTGTATTACTACTTTGTAGAAAATTCTTTTAGACATTTTTCCCTGAGCTTCAAGTATCGTTTTCGGCTTCGTCAATATTTATAATAATAAATTGTCAGAAATTTTTCTAGTGGTTTTTTCTCCTGAGGAAGGTTCAAGTACCGAGAAGGGGTAAGATTAGTAGTCTACTTGGCTAAAAACGCATTATAGAGGCCCGAGGGCTCGGAAAAACAAATAGAATTTGGCAGCAGAACCCGAACCCATTGTACGGAGGGGTTCATGCAAAGGCTGAGTGTGTTGACAATGAAGTAAGTTGGGATACCGACCCGAACTAAAGAAGAAGTGATGAATTTCGGTTCATTTAAGTATTGTGGAAACCGACCCGAGATGTTCAGGATTAGCAACCCGACCTGGTTAAAGAAGTCAGAAAGTTTGACCAAGTATCATTCACCTCGGTATGCCGACCCGAGGAATGAAGATGAGATCATAGGTTAATCTATGCTTGATTCAAGTAACGTGTGCCCTAAAGTGAGGTGATACCCTTCTAGAAGGCTAATGATAACTGTGGGAAAACAGTGGTATCAGAGTCTGAACTGGCCTCACTATCATGGGTCCCAATAGACCTACCAGATATATATCTACCCCCACGGAGAAAACATTTACCGGTACCTCTATCCATATCTGTAAAGATATAATCAGAACAAGAATTGAAAATTAATTTTAATCAAACTAACTATCTAATAATATTAATGTGATTACAATAGTTCACCAACACAATCATAATGCACATTTCAATTCAATAGTTCAATTAAACATATATAAATTAAGTTTAATTTGAAGTAAACTTCAAATAAATCGTTCGCCTTTTTCTATCTTACTGATTCCATACGGCATATATGATATTTCTTCTCTTTTTTTTTATTGGGAGCCTCAGAACTTTCAACTAAGGAAAATGAGATTGAGACAATTTTGAAGTAGTCATTCGCGGATTACCTTAAACTGTAGAAATATATTTTCAACTTTTAACCTATATATACAACATAGTTATTTAATCTACCAAAATTTCTACAGAGTTTCCTCTATAATTATGATAATCCAAAATTTTTATTTACACAAAACAAGCTCTTCAAATAAACTCTATATATCTATTGCACAATTTGTGCCTCTCCAAACTCCGTTTTAGGCCCAACTACCAATCACTACACAAACACACAAAAATATAAATAACAAAACCTAGTCATAGATGGAACCAAAAATGTGAATATGAACTACTACATCTCGTTTAAACTATTCTTTTAAGAATCAATTGTTGAAAGTTAACCCTAGCACAATATCTCAATCATCATCAGGAAGTTTAAAAATGCAAAATAAGATCACTTAGATCTAAGTGATTCAGCTACTATAATACAAACATTAGCATAAAAATGTAATGTAATAACATATAGACACTTCTATCAGAAGGGATTATAAATGAAAAATTTTCACAATCCCAGTTGATTTTATAGTCCCTTGCGTAATTTCCCAAGCATCATATGGCAATCAAAATTACTTCAAAAACCAAAAGGCTTGTCACAGAGCCTCACAACATATTGCAACCATATTCCAGAATTTGGTCTCAGCACAAATAACATTTATTCTTTTTATAGTTCTCTACAATGACGACACGTTATTACTACTCTTCAAATAATTTCTACAAGTAATGAGATTTGGGTATTGAGAATTACTTGTAAAGAAAATAAATGAAGTAATTAAACATACAACATCATGATATTGGCAAATATAATGTCGGATTCAACCTTTTTTTCCTATTCCCATATTCTTCTCTACACATGAATGAGAAAGTACAAATTATATGAAATAAATATGACAAAGAATGACGTTGTAGAGTGTGTGATGACTCACTATGATAGTGCCTCAAAAAAATCAAAATCAAAATATAAACAAAAACAAAAACAAAAACAAAAACAAAAAAATCAAATAAAAAATAAGCAAATCGGGGAACAAAATCAAACAAAGTCACAGAGAAACAAGTAATAACAAAAAATAAGAGCAAATTGGGAAATAAAATCACCTGAGAATCGTATATGCTGCTAAGAGAGAGAGAATGGCACAGAGAGAGAGACCAGAGATTGAATCCGGGAAGAAGGGATTTTTATATAGGATTTTTATCGATCGAATTAATTCGGTTGGTAAAGTACGTTTTTACTGACCAAAGTAATCTGATCGGTAAAATATCCAATTTATCGATTGAATTTTGATCGGTAAATGAAAAATAACGAGCAACCTGATTTTGTATGGCGGTAATTGAAAATTTACCAACTACTTAATCATTCGGTCGGGAATATTTCAATTTACCGATCGAATAATGTTCGGTCGATAAATGTTGAAATAAAATAATCAACACAATCATAATACAAGTTCCTAATTAATTTGATTTTCTTACCTAAATACAATCACACCCAAACATAATCCATAAATAAAAGTTCCTAAATAATTCGATTTGCACATAATATTTGTTAATTAATATGGTAGCAAGAAAAAAAAACTGCCAAGACTGGAGCAGTGAAGAAGACAGTGAGCAAAAATCTGAAAATGAAGAAGACAGTGAGCAGTGAGTCAGGGAAAGGGGAAAGTTTATATTTATATTCTGCAATTTTACCGATCGACCAAATTCGATCGATAATTTTAGGGTATTTACCGACCGAAATCTATTCGTTCGGTAATACGCTAGTAATGGCTCCATTTCTTGGCGCTCAATTGGTGTTCGATGTCTTTTTTAATTTACCGTATTTACGTTTGTCGGTAATTACCAACCCAACTATTCGGTCAGAATATATGTCGTCGGTATATATTTATTTTTTATAATTGTATTTGAATTAATTGTATATTACCGACCGAATTATAATCGGTCGGTAAAAATTACAGATGACCGACTAACATTTTCGGTCAGTAATAGAAATTTATTTATCGACCAAAATTAATGTCAGTAATACTTCAGTAAAAGCTTGGTGCTATTTCTTGACTCTAAATTAGTCTTCAGCGCCTTATTTACCAACCGAATATCAACAGAATAATCCATCGATCATTTTTATGTCAGTAAAAGGTCGATATTGGTCAAAAAAATAATTTTTAATAGGTCGATATTCAGTTGGTATTTACCGACCGAATAAATTCGGTCGGTATTTCACTATTTTCTTGTAATATCTGATATCAATCGAAATTACCTACAAGCAATTTAACAATCTATACCCAAGATGGGGTGAATTGGGTAATTAATAAAAATAATACAAAATCAATATCTTTTTAATATTAAGCTACTTAGTTAGTAGTTTTACCAATTATGCTTAGAATTCAATTAACACAATTAATATATTCAACAATGGATATAATTAATTTATAGATTATGAACAATAAATAAAATATCGATTTTACTTTAATTGTCCAAAATTGATTATCAACATTAATTTTAACAATGACAAGTTTAATATATGATATGGAAAGATAATATAAAACTTGTAATAAATAAGTTAGATATGGATAGAGAAATTGACATCATATTTATAGTGGTTCGGACAACTCATTGTCTACATCTATTACTTCAAGCCACACTTGAAACTTTCAACTATGTAAAATGAATCCACATTTTACAACAAGAGTTTTTCGGGCTTACCCTCGGACCTTCAATGGTGTTTTCTTCATAGGCTTCCTAACCTTAAACTTCAACAAGCTTCACACACCTTAGAGTTTTTACCAACTCTCAAGGTTTATAATTTTGGGTTTTCAAGGTTCCCTAAACCTTTATACAATGATAGAAGAATTTGAAACACAAAGGTTTCTTACAAATAAGCACAAAAATTTCTCACCAATTAGTATTACAAAGATTTTCTAAGTGTGAGAAATACTCAAATGTAATAAGCTCTCTAAAATGAATATGAAATTGAAAGAATGAGCTTTGCAATTTTGAGAGAAAATGATTTGAAAATATTTGTAAACTCTAAAGAATATTTTGACATGTTTAGAATATGAACATATGTGCAAGAGATGTATTTGAAGTGGGAAAATTGCCAATATTTATAAATTTTGCACAAAACTAGCTATTTATAATCGTTATAATTCAAATACATGGAGATCGGTATACGAACCGGTATGCCGATTCCAGTGAGTGTGTTCCCTGGTCTCAGACACCGGTATGTCAGTTCCAATAACAGTTACAATCCTTACAGCACTCGGTGTTTTAGCCATAACTTACTCTAGAAAATTTCAAATCAAGCTTCGTAAAATTCTGTATAAACTAGACACATAGAGCTATAAAAAAAATCAGCCTAAAAAACCTTAAGATGAATTTTATAGAATTTTTCTAAGATTACAGGTCTGCAAAAACATTCATCCTTGAACATGTTATATTAATATGCCTCTAGCATTAGTTCTAGATATCGGAATTGTGTTCTGCTTCATTTGTAGCAACTTAGAGGCATATATATATCTAACTGTTTATCATTTGAAATTTAATTCATTCATTTGCTAACTATTCTAAGCTATTTTCATATGCACTAGATGTATTGAAATTCATTTTGGTGCAAATAGTGCTAGTTTAAATGCAAGTTATGCAAAATGTATGATTCATAAGAGTTTTAAAACATTTGAATAAACTCACTTACAATCAATTTTACCTCTTAATCATCGTATTTCATTTTCATCTTTCTTGGCTCTTACTTTGGTTTTTTTCATCTTCTTTTTGACTATTTATTATCTTTGCTTTCTTGACCATCTTATAACTCATTTTGGCTCTTCATTAACGTTTTGCTTCTTTGACCTCTTCAAACTTGACTCGTTAATATACTTAGACGTTTTGACACCATTGAAATCAAGTCATTAAAATCGATCATCTTTGCCAATTTGATCATCGGGCAGTTCTGGTGCAGTGACAGAGTTGTGTTTGAGCATCTATCTGAGTAGAAATACATGAAACAATGGTGTGTCTCTTGCAATAGCTGGTAAACTCGAGCCTATAAGAAACCTTACCTACTCTACTAAGTACCCTGAAGGGGCCAAAATATTTATGAAACCAGCTAAGATGCATTGAACTTCTTATCATGCACGTCTCGTAGAACCCATTTACGTGCAATTGCCTTTGTTATCCTTTTGCATGGTTTACATGTGCTGGTTATTACGTAACAGATTAATAGTTAACTATTTTTACATTCTTATTTATCAACCACCGATTGCTCCAATGTATTTTGTTTTTTTAAAAAAAAAAAAAAAAAAAAAACAATCCTGATTGCAAGAGAACTGCGATTTTTTCAGTAGAATATGATAAAAATTCCGATAATTTGTTCATAATAATACATTATATTACATAGTATAAACCCATGCAATAAAAAAGGAAAGAAAGAAAAAGAAAATTATGAAACAATGATCACAAAATGGTAACTGTTAAAAATGGTTAGGGATTTCAAAAAGGGAACAAGGAAGAATTTGTCTAAAATGCTCGGCCTTTTACGATATCGAGACTCATCTCACTAGGATCTGTTGCTTGCAATTCAAATTGAATTCCATCCAACTCTCTTTTGAATCTGTCTTTAGAGCTTGCATAAACCATCTTACTTCTCACCTTTGATGGATCTGGTGACCTACAATAGATTACACCAAAATCAAATTCCATAAAAGATTCAAGATTTGTAACCTAATTTTGAAAAAAACTAAACATCCATTACTGATTCGACAAACATTAGTATATATTATTTTGAAAGCTAGATAGAGAAAAGTGAAGAAATAGATGTGTGTATGAATATGAAACTCAGAAACTTGTAAAGATTTACCATGCAATGAAGAAAATTTTGCTTTTCTGACAGTTCTCGACAGTGATGAAATTAAAATCATAGACAGCGTAGCGACACTCATCAGTTGAAGAGAAGTAGTAAAGTCATCATAAGAGTCATTAGGGCTACCAAGTTTCTCTACCACAATCTGTTGATTATCAATCTTGAATATGATATATCGGAAGTTCCTCTTTGCTTTTAGTTCCATAAATTTCAGCTTACAGTCATCATGCACAGCCATTCCAGAGGTCGCGTTCGCCTTACAAATTTTCAAATGTAATCACATAAATAGAAGATTAAAAAATATATATGAATCCCATTTTAATATAATGTAATAAGATCTTATAACTCCGACGGTGGCGGTGCCACTTGAGGCTCAGAAAGCCCCCGTTGGGCCCAAGAAAAAATATATTTACTTTTTATAAATAAATTATTATTATTTAATTTATCATAAAAAGCCATTTAAAATTTTAAAACTTCAAAATATCAAATGTTAAAACAATATTTTTTTTTCCTTGTTAATTTTCTTAATCACAATTTTAAATCGATCGACCAATAATTCAGTCAGAGAGTCCCAAAATTAAGATTCCCAAATCTAATAAAAATTTTATATATGTAATGACTTATATATACTTTTTATTCTTAATTTATGGATAAGAGCCACATTTCAAAAACTCACATGTGGCATCTCAAAATTTAGACGGCTAAAGGATGCCTTTGATTTTAGCCCCTCTTATATCAAATTTATGGCTCCGCCATTAAACCCAGATACAATTATTTGTAGCAAGAGAAGAGGAATATTATAACCAAAACCCATTTTAATACATAGTTTGTCACAGTTTTATTTTAAAACTTTACAACCCAAAACGCATCTAAAATGTAATTGTGAAATCTCTACTTTTATCTTGGGAAGGAATAACATTTTTTTTTTTAAATGAATTGCCTCAATGATGAGAAAACCCAAAATAAAAGTTCATATCTCAATTAGATTGGCATCCATCCGAGACCTTATCAGATAGCCATCAGTGTAATTTTATTAAAATAAAAATAGTTGAGTGAAATACATTAGAGAAATGACTAAAGGAAAAAAAAAAAAAGTTTAGAAGGTACCAGCCTGGTTGAACGGGAAGGAACAACATCTTCAAAGCCTTTTTCATTAAATAACCCACATAAGTATTGCAAAAGAAACAAAAAAAAAAAACTCTTGGGGAAAGTTTTCAAATGTAAAATACCATGTAGCACAAAAATATGCTCATATGAATTGTAAGCAATCATTAACGAGAACAAATTCACACAAAAAAAAAAGAGATAGAGAGAGAGAGAGTACCATGTTGTCTTGTTTGGGGTGAAAAAAATGAGGAATAAGAAAATAAATATATGAACGTAGGAAAGTGGAGAAAGAGGATAATAAAGATGATCCTTTATTTGTGGGAGACAAAGATGGATGTTAATTAGAGAATTATGCGGTGGATTTAGGAGATTTTTAGGGACAAAACAAGGGCTGAGAATTCTTTTAGCATTCAATCAAGGCTCTCATTATATATGCCCAAACCAACTACCCAACATATTCATGTTCATTTGATGGGTCGTGTCTAATTGAGTAGTCATATTTTTTAAACTTACCAAGTGCAGGGTCGGAGGTGGTATATCATGTGCCGGGTGTATATGCCTTCTCTCTCACAGCAGGCGGGCCCCACAGCTGTGTGGGGCCCGCCTGCTGTGAGAGAGAAGGCATATACACCCGGCACATAATATATTTTCGGCAGGGTCGGCCCTGGGCAGGAGCCAGAAGGGCTGCTGTCCAGGGCCGGGCACCAAATAGACTAAATTGAAATTTACTTTTATAATTTATAAATTGAAATTATTAAAATCTTACTTCCGGACCATTATGACTCAAGATAGGCTAAATGGATTAGCAATCTTACACATTGAAAATGATGAGATTGAAAACTTGGAGTATGATGATATAATTGACGATTTTGCTTCAAAAATTGCTAGAAGACAATTTTTTAAATATTGAAATTTTAAGGAGCTTTATTAGGAATGGTTGTATATGATTGTATTTTTATTGTCGGGGTTTAGGTACTATATCTCCATTTATATTTTTTCAAGTAATATAGTTTGTACGTGAGGGCCTAGCCTCCAGCTTCGACTGGGTTCCAGCCCTCGTTAAATATTATTTTTTTTAAACATATGTTTTCGTAATAAAAAAAGGCACATTTTGAGCTTTCGTAATAAAAAGGGGCACATACAAGAAACTACTTTCAAATATTCGAAAGAAAATCAACTCAACCACCCTTAATTAGTACAACTTGTTTTCTTGAAGGATTATGATTTTAGAGTTGTGACTTGTGACTTGTGACACACTAATCTATCAAAGAGAATAGTTATAGTTGAAATGGCCAACGGGCCGGACACACCATCAGGACAATGGGCCCGATATGTCTCCTTACATGTACAGGTACGCTTCGTTAAGGCACGATTTGAATGCGGGTTGGGCCGGACCGAGGCTAGATTTTGACATGACGGCCATGAATACACAACATAATTTGAGACTAGTAAAAAAAACCCTAATGAGAAAGTACGTGAAAAATAGGCTTCAAAATTTATGGCTTAATTTTAGTTGAATTAATATACTACATTTAAATATTCTTTATACATGAAATTGAATTAATAACATTGTATTTAATGATGTTTATTTCAAATCAATTGAATTGAATTTGTATGATAACTCGGGCCAGTCCGCTAGCACAAATGGACCTTATCTAAACGGGCGGTGCTAGACCAGCCCGTTTGCCATCGGATAAATAAGGCCGGGTGGCGTTTGCCAATGTTGTAATCAATTGATGTAATAAATCGATTGAAATATCAAATGATGTTAACAAAATCCAATAAACTTAAGATTGATGTACGGTAAAGGCGACTAGGGTCGATACAGGCATCCTCTGACTTACAAGTTACAGCAGGTCAAAAAGAGGTTTGTGAATGTGATCTTCTTCACAAGACAATTCATCCAACAAAATTTACCACTTTAGGCCCCAGTTTCTTCTTTGGCTTTACATTAGCATCCTTCGAATCGGATATTGAATCAACATTCGATTCAGAAGACGACTTGTCTTTCTTACCAGTATTTGCGTCTCCCGTCAAAAAGTCATCTTCAAGATCGTCACCACTAATAAATTTGGTCACCTTTCCCATCGGCCTTTCTCCTTTTGCCATCGCTGAAATCAAAGGATGAACCCAAGTGAAAAACAAGTCATATTTTAAGAAAACTAGAGCACACTGATATGACACTAGTAGACATGAAAGCTCAGCAAGAATTAATAATTGTGAAGAGATTTGGGAACCTAAAATTCTTTATGGATTATATTCAAGGTGATGATCGTTTGATCTTTCTGATTGATTTTTCTTATAACATGCTACATGTTCCAATTTTGGAAAACTAACATTAAAGTCCTATGTAATTTGGTCAATTGTAGAAGATTTAGGCAAATTTCAGTTTCTTTGCTGCAGTACTCGAAAGTTGTAGTAGATCATTGAATGAAAATTGTGGTGACAATTCTGGATTGCTAATCATATTCATACTCAGAAGTGCACTGTTGTTGTAAATGCATGTAACATTCGATGAACATGATTAAGATTACGCTTAGATTTACGAATGAGAAGGTGAATGTGTTACCTTCTTTACTAGCAGCAGCAAAACCTTGGATACCTTTATTAGGACAATCTCTAGCCAAATGTGTTACACCACCACATATCTTACAACAGCCACCCTAAGAAAAAGCCATAATCCAAATAAGTAAGATCCAACATATGGCCAAGGCTATAATGCTCATAGTTACTCTAGCAAAGATAAGATGGTCCTCGTTCTAACAAAAGAAAGTGTAGCCAAGCTGTAGTCCACTTAGACAAAGTGTTTAACGAGTCATTGAACAAGACCATGGTCCCTCTTCTCTTCTAAGACAATTAACATACAAATGGAAGACTTACCTTTGGGTAGATCCCATGAGTATTTTTAGGACAGTTCTTGCTTAAGTGTCCTTGCTCTTTACAAATGAAGCAACTGGCAAATTTGGTTCCACCTACATTAACAAAGCAGTGATCATGTTCCACAGTGACAAATAATAAAGAAATTAAATTTGAATGAACTATAAAGTTTCAAAGGATAAGAATGTAAACTATTATTCAGATTCTAAATTCCTTAATTTTGAGGCCTGGAGGCCACCTTGAATGTTAAACAGATAGAGCAAGAAAGAGTGAAAGAGTGAGAGAGAGTGGAGATCCCCCATTTACAATATTCATCAATATGATATCCCATAAGCCCCATCCTAGCTCTCAAGTGTCAGATTGCCACAGCCCACATGATGTAGGGTATCCTTTCAAACCCTAGTGACTTACATCTGAAATAAGTCTGCATCTACCTGAAGAAAGCATTGCTTACGTACATTCAAGAGCGCTTATCATGCTCAAGTTCTAGGGTGTTGAGTTTCATATGTACATTCAAAAGAAAGTAATTCTTGGAATGACACAATCTGTGAGTATGTGACAGAATGCTTAAAAGAGAGTAATTATTTAGTCAAGATAATTTATTTACATAGGCTCTTGAAATTATTCATTGCAACTAACTCATATGTCCAAACACAGGAAAAAAGTGATAGTATATAATACATCTGTAAGATAGCTTTAAGAGTTCACTAAAATAGACAAGAATCAAGTTTAACGATTAGTGTCATGGCATCCAGCGAAGCATATTCTGTGAAGATAAAGACCAAAGCACTCCATAATTTTTTGGTAACCTTGATTTTTATGTAATCTTTAAATATATCCCCTATTGCTTATGTAATTTCTTGCTGCACTCGCATTAAGTAACACCTAACAAGCAATCAACTTTAAGTCATAAGTGTTCGATGTAGCTACACGGACTAACTAGTAACTACACACAAATTCAGAAAAAAAAAATTGATTATCAAAACAAATCATGGCAAATGTAAACCAATTTAGAGTATCCTTAATTCAATCGAAATGTGCATACCCTCTTGAAGCGGCTGGGGACATTGAGCTAGCGAATGCCCAGTTTCACCACAATTATAACACAACTTCGTGCTCTCAGTCTCGTCATTCTTGCTAGGACAATTCTTTAGACTATGCCCTCGTCGCCGACAAAGCAAACATATCTATAAAACATCACAGACACACAATGAACACCACATCAGCTGACTACAAACCAACAAAACATCAAAGTTCACCAATCTCTCCAAACATCATAGCCATTACTTCTGACCCTAAAGATACAAAATTACATTTTACAAATTGGTACCATCCCATTGCTTCAAATTTTGCTCTTTATTCAGAGAAACACAATAAAAAACAAACAAATTCAATCACATGCTATGACTATTGATCCTAAAAATACCCAGATGAATAAAACCAAAAAACAAACAGACCTTGTTCTTTTCCCACTCAGCTTTCTTGGGGCAGTGTTTGGCAATATGGTCTTGAGCTTTACATATGAAACAGCTTTCACCAGGCTTCATTCCAGGAACTCTAAGTGGGTGTCTTGTAAAACCCCTTTTAATGGGTTTATTATTATAATTATTATTATTTGTTGGGTATTTGGATTCAGCTTTTTTGCGCTTGAATTTACTGCTTTTTTGCTTCTTCTTGCTCGGGTCTTTTGGCGCTGTTGGCTCTGGCTTTGGGAACAGCTCTGGGTGCTCCTCTTTGAATCGCTTGTGGGCTTCTTTTTGCCTCTTGCTCACCATTTTGGTTTGAAAGAGTGACGAGTTTGAACTTCGCAGGGCTTGAAGCTCTTGCAGCGAATAGGGTTTTTGGGCAAATCTTGGTCCCGATTGGCGGCGGAAAAGTGGAGGGTGTTTTACATATGAGTGGAGATTGTCTACGGATATGCTCATTGTATTTGACCTCGTGTCGGATTTCTATTCGCTGGAGGACATTTTGATGTGTTCACATTGACTTATAAGTCCCTGTAAATGGTTGGAAATCGTAAAAACCATCAATTTTTGTAAAAACAATTTTCTAGCTTTATCAAATAATCCCCCGTTATCAAACAAATAATAATAATTCCCCCAAGTTCTGCAATTACTCAAAATAAGTCCTTTGACTGAATTGACCGTTTAGTCATTTCCTTTTTTCGGGGAAAAATAATATTGTGATTGTGATCTATTAAAGAAAGAGCGGGATTATCAAGCCATGGAGGAAGCTTCCCGGGGCTTTGATTTACTTACATGTGGTGTGAAATCCCTCTATCATTTGGGCTATAGAATTACAGCACCTCGAGTTTATGTTACTATCACATAATCACTTTGTCGGTAAATGAATATATTAAATATTTTGTGATAAAAATATTATATTTTTTATGGGGATTTCTGCAGCTAAGTCTTTTATACAGTTCGGTAAGGACAGAGAAGAGAATTCACCTCATCCAGAGGACCCGAGGTCAGGGGATATGTACCAACTCCTCGGCCCGACTTGGAGCTCGGTTTATGAACATAACCGACCAAGAGAATGTAGCACAACACAGTCTCAGAGACCGACCACATAAGAGCTATGGCCGACCTCATAAAGACTGACAGAAGATCAGAATGGCTGGATCTTTCCTTCGACACGTGTCGTTTCTCAAAAGAACTTTATAGGCTGTCATCATTATTGTTGTGTGTGGCAGCGGAGAACACAGAGTGATGTGACAGGCCGTCAGACAGCAGGTTTGCTTTCGGCGAGGGCAGACTTGGGGCAGAGAACTTGTCAATCAGACAGATATCACGCGGGAAACATCGTCAAGTTGGAAGAACAATGTTACATTTTCTTAGTATATAAAAAGAGGGTAGTCTCATTTCTATAGGATGAGTTTTTGAGATAGCGACTTGTCACAAAGAGAGAGAATACCACTTGTAAATCTCTTCAACTGCTCGGTCACATTCAGACCTCGCTCAGAACAGGTCGGCCGAGTCAGTTTTGGCAATAAAAACAACATTCATCGTTTTATGCCCGTGGACGTAGTTTGATTCGCTCCGCCGAACCACGTTAAAACTCTCTTGTCAATCTGTTTGTTGTTTCACATTTTACTAAATTTGCTTTTGGTCTCCCCATAACCAAACAAATTAAAGGTTGATGGAATGTTGTCTCGGGGGAGTTATCCCGAAACTGCCCCTAGAACGAAAATCGGCTGTCAACAGTTGGCGCCGTCTGTGGGGACAGAGCAAAAAGCGGCTTACGCAGTAAGACGATGGTAGAAGGTGGAAACCATGGGTGGTTGGGTAGTTCAGCAACAGAATGGATGGAGGGGGAGAAAGGGTTAGCATGAAATAGGCATGACAACAACAGAAGTGTTTCCTTTTGTGAGTTGTGGAATGAAATGTAAAGGGGTTAGCCAACGGCCACCCATCCGGTTTGAGTTGCGGAATGGAATGTAATATCACGGATGGGTGACATCCGTCGACAGCGACTGAACAAGTCCCTCTGAGGGTAAGCGCCATGCTTGCTCGGCCTGCCAAATCCTCAGTTCTACAGGTTGGTAGTGCTGAAGGATCCAGCTGGGAGCCTGTCAGCCAAGGGTAGGGGATGACATCCTTCAGACCCTCCCTCAATTGGCGCTGTGGTCTCCCCGAATGAGAGGAAAGGAGAAAAAGCCCCGGGGAGAACCACAATGAGCATAGGCTGAAGGCCTCGGTTCGGCTGCCATATTTGCTCGGGATATGCAGGGCCCAGGGAAAATGCATTATTCATCAATGCATGTGGCGCATCTGGTGCAGCAGACCCTGTGAGCCTAATTCATAAGCAGAGCACAAGCTAGAAGGATCTGAAGAAGCCCCGATGCGAGAACCAACTTTCCGGTGAAGTTTACAACTACGGCACACGCATCGGGAGTTTTCGGGGTCAAGCTCAGACTGGAAGATGTGGTATAACTATAAAACAAGAAACAGAAGAAAGCATTGTAAAAAGCCTATCTAAAAATATCCCGCAAAGAGTTGTAAGAATGGCAGCATGTCCTTTAAATATGAATAAAACTCTCATTTTTTTTTAAGAAACTTGTCTATCTTGCTTGTTTGTTAATTGAATACGAAAGTTATTTTCAATATTCTCGGGATATGCTCGATGCGAAGGGGTGATCGGTAATCGGGAAGGGCACCAAGCCCGTGGCACGCCACTCCCGGGTGTCATTATCAAACCCTCGGGTGGAGGTGTTCCGACCTGGTTCTTTTCAGTTTTGAGGATCCAGAACGCATCAAGGGGTGGAGCACATGTGGGAAACGCGCGAATCCCTCGTGGCACGCCAATCCCGGGTGTCATTATCAAACCCCCGAGGCCGGAGCGTTACTACCCCATGGCTCGCACCTTTGAGGAATAGCTCGGGTAAATCAGACCTATGGAGGTTTCTCCCCCTACGAGTCGGCTGGTGAGTCCCGTTGAGTACCATCAGACCACCTGGCTTGGGTTGGCCGAATGGTCCTCTTGATTACAGGAGTCTCGGGTAAACCGGATCTAGCGAAGTTTCTTCCCTTACGAGTCGGCTGGTGAGTCCCATTGAGTACCATCAGACCACCTGGCTTGGGTTGGTCGAATGGTCCCCTTGATTGCATGAGTCTCGGGTAAACCGGACCTAGGGAGGTTTCTTCCCCTACGAGTTGGCTGATGAGTCCCGTTGAGTACCACCCAGGGAAGGCACACACGGGGTGTCCATATCCCCCGTGGGGATTTACCTGACCGCCCGGATCGGCGTATTCATAGCCTGGTTAGCCGGGACACAGAATTGTAAGGTTCATAATTGTGTTTTGGAGGCCTCGGGCAAGACGCTGCCTTGAAGCACCCGAGTTTTTATTTTTACTTCTTGAATTTTTGCATGGGGTACGTGCCAAGTCACCTCCACTTTTTATTAATTTTACTTTGTTCCAATTTTTATTTTTTCGCTAGTCTGGCAAGGGGACGCCCGCGCCAGGATCAGCAGAGCCTCAGAGGTTGAAAGTCTTCCTTCGTGTAAGTCTATAATTGTTCCACCAGCTCGGGGCTAGATTCATTCCGCCGAGTCTGTTTGTTCCACCAGCTCGGGGCTGGATTCATTCCGCCGAGTCTATATTATGTACCACCAGCTCGGGGCAGGATATGTTCTGCTGAGGCTTTGTTCCTCCAACTCAGGGCTGGATTCGTTCCGCCGAGTCTGTATTATGTACCACTAGCTCGGGGCTGGATTCGTTCCACCAAGTCTGTATTATGTACCACCAGCTCGGGGCTGGATACGTTCCGCTGAGGCTTTGTTCCACCAGCTCGGGGCTGGATTAGTTCCGTCGAGTCTGTATTGTTCCACCAGCTCGGGGCTGAATTTGTTCCGCCGAGTCTGTATTATGTACCACCAGCTCGGGGCTGGATACGTTTCACCGAGGCTTTGTTCCACCAGCTTTGGGCTGGATTCGTTTCGCCGAGTCTGTATTGTTCCACCAGCTCGGGGTTGGATTCGTTCCGCCGAGTCTGTATTATGTACCACCAGCTCGGGGCTGGATACGTTTCACCGAGGCTTTGTTCCACCAGCTTTGGGCTGGATTCGTTCCGCCGAGTCTGTAGTGTTCCACCAGCTCGGGGCTGGATTCGTTCCGCCGAGTCTGTATTATGTACCACCAGCTCGGGGCTGGATACGTTTCACCGAGGCTTTGTTCCACCAGCTCGGGGCTAGATTTGTTCCGCCGAGTCTGTATTATTCCACCAGCTCGGGGCTGGATTCGTTCTTCTGAGTCTGTATTATGTACCACCAGTTCGGGGCTGGATTCGTTCCGCCGAGTTTATCATATTCCAACAGCTCGGGGCTAGATACGTTCCATCGAAGCTTTGTTTCACCAGTTCGGGGTTGAGGTGAATCCCACCGAGTCCGTCTCATTGGTCTGGGGACGCAACATTCCCCTAGAGCCAAATGTTCTTCTCAGTTCGGGGTCGGGTTACGTCCCACTGAATGCATTAGATCTCGGCTCGGGGACATATCGTCACCTCAAGGCCAGAATCAAATTGGTCGGGTGCAAGATCACAATGAGTTATGGAAGGGCAAGTCAGAAAATTTGAAGCGAAAATGAGCCAAGTATGAAAAGTATAACGAAAAACAGTTGAGACAAGTATTAAAAGGAGGATTCATGGTTACTGTTGCAAAAAGAAATGTATTATTTGAACTTACATGGGCCCCTCTTTGGGTCATCCCCACTAATCAGCCCGCGCAGGGGTAGTTGTCTCCTCTTGTGCGGGTCCGGACGGCTGGGCGACTGGTACAAGCTCGGTAGGGGATTTTCAGTTTCAGTATGGGAGGAAAGAGGGGTTGCGAATTCGGCCTCAAGTACTTCGGGGGCAGGAGCCTCAGGTCGGAGAACCCGTCAATCAGACAGATATCTCGCAGAAAATATCGTCAAGTTGGAAGAACAACATTATATTTTCTTAGTATATAAATAGAGGGTAGTCTCATTTGTATATGTTGAGTTTTTGAGATAGTGGCTTGTCACAAAGAGAAAGAATAATACTTGTAAATCTCTTTTAACTGCTCGGCCACATTCAGACCTCGCTCAGAACAGGTCGGCCGAGTCAGTTTTGACAATAAAAACAACCCTCATCGTTTTGTGCCCGTGGACGTAGGTTGGATTCGCTCCGCCGAACCACGTTAAAACTTCATTGTCAATCTGTGTGTTTGTTTCACCTTTTACTAAATTTGTCTTTGGTCTCCCCATAACCAAACAAATTAAAGGTTGAAGGAAGGTTCTCTTAGGGGAGTTATCCCGAAACTGCCCCTGGAACAAAAATCAGTCGTCAACAATATTGTCCCATTTTTAATTTATATTGTGAAGGAAAATTATTTTTACACCACCTTCAGTTTTACAGATTATCTTTGCACCACCTCTAGTGTAGAACACAGAAATCGACGACGCTGTCCGGGCTCGCGGCCCGGTCGGGAGTACGGAGTATCCCGCGGGGGACTAAACCGAAGAAATGAAATGGATTCGCCACCCAGTGTGAACTGTGAAATGATTTAAGGCTGCACTCACCCCTCGCAAGGGAATACCTCAAACTATTGGGTTCGGAATGGTCCATTACTTATGCAAATTATAATGAAAAGATTTATGCAATAGTATAACCATGCTTATGCTAAACATGCAAGATAATGTAATCAACACGCATCGCACACCCATAAACGTAAACAAATAAACAAAAAGAAGACAAATGCATAATTCCATAGACATATTAGACAAAGAAGTGCATAAGATGTGAATAGATAATAACTGTAAAGGCAATAATAAAAAAACAGATAATTAAATATGTAATGCAAAGGAAGTGACCAAAGAATCAAACATGCATGAAATGTGATGAAAAGAAATTTGTTCAGTGTACGTGTGTTCATGTAGCGTTCTAGAACACGTTCGAACGGTAAACAGATTGCATGCGTTTGTGTAGCGTTTGTAAACGCGTTCGAACGAAAATGAGACAGAATGTGTACGTTCGTATAGTGTTCGTAAATGCATTCGAACGTCAAACTGAATACATACGTTCGTGTAGCGTCCGGATACGCGTTCGAACGAGATTACCAAAGTGGTATCTAAAATGACACGGAAACATGTATGAATGTTGCTCAAGCGGTACATGGAATTGTATCCCAAGTACAGACCGTAATACCGTCCATTCGGATTCGGCTACGAAATTTATGTCTAGGTTTCCATCTGATATACCGTTAGAAGCAAACACTCAAACATAAACATGGCACGAATGCGAAAATGAAAAGATGTAAAATGACAACCAAGACAAAGACGAATAGCGCAATCAATAGGAGAAGGGTGCGGCAAAACATCGTGGTAAAGGTAGCCTTTAGGCATTTCCCTCGAATGGATGACCCTTAACATACATGATTAGCCCATGCGCATCAAGTAGCAATACATGAATAAGCAAATAAATAATATGGGACCTCGTATGCCCGATTGAACGTGAACATATCTCACGTTCAATCAAACGTACTTCGTCCGGTGCTGCAAAACATCATGGTAAAGGTATTCATTAGGCATTTCCCTCGAATAGAAGACTTTTACCCCACATGATTAGCCCATGCGCATCAAACAACAATACATGAATAATCAAATAAATAATATGGGACCTCGTATGCCCGATTGAACATATCTCATGTTCAATCAAACTTACTTTGTCCGGCGTGGCAAAACATCGTGGTAAATATAGACTTTAGGCATTTCCCTCGAATAGAGGACCTTTACCCCGCATGATTAGCCCATGCGCATCCAGATTAACAATGCATGAACAAAGAAACAATATATGGAAAATAAATATCGGAACAATAAACACAAAATTAAATACCAAAATGTAACACGTGCTTGAAAGTTTCTTAAGCGGTATGTGGAGTTGTATCCCAAGTACAGACCGCACTACCGTCCATTCGGATTCGGCTACAGAATTTACGTCTGGGTTTCCATCCGATAAACCGCAAGAATTATCACTCAATCATCAACCCAACACAAATGAAACCATACGTAAAACACTACGATGCATGCGAATAATCGACTAAGAATAACCGAAAAAATAAATAATAAAAAAGGGGCCCTCAGGTCTTACATTTTAAGATGCTCATCGGAAGTGCGTTACGTCATCGCCGGAAGGGTTAATGCTCCGTAACTTTTCTATTTTTCTGGTTTAAGATTTTCCTTCACTGTTATGCTGTTTTCACTGCAGTTTTCTCTGTTTTCTTGACGGTTTTGGATGATTTTCGTTGCTGTTTCGGGTGGTTGTTTTAGGTTATTTTCAGGGGCTGTTTTGGGTGTTTTGGGACTGGTTTAGGGACTATTTTCACTCACTATTGTTTTGGTTTTTCACGAGTTGAGGGCTTTAGGTTTTGGACTCAGTTTGTGTGTTATTTTAACTGGTGAAGGCATAGACTGTTTATTTTATTTGTCAGTCAGTGAAGGGCTTAGGTTTCGTTGTCGGTGAATGTGATGAAAGGGCTGTTTTTATGTTCTTGGTCGGTGGAGGGTTATTTTTCTTTGTTGTTGTTGTCGGCTGGTGGCAGTGATTAGTGGGCTGAATGGCTTACATGTGAGTGTTCGGTTTGCTTGCTTAATAAAGGGTTGTGGCGTTTAGTGGGTGAAATGAGTCGGTGGGAGCACGTCACTGTGAGGGGCTGATATGGTCGAAAGGCTTTTTGGTGTGTGGTGTGTGGTATGCTCGGCTTGTGGAGATGTGTAGGGTGAGTGAGTAGGTGTTTGTTGAACGTGGGCATGGGGAGTCTGCTGAGGGTTTGTGCGTGAGTGATTCACGTCAGTGACTGCATGGGCTTTTATTTCTTATTGTTTGTTACGTGAAGGAGGGCTGCTCACGTTGAGGGTTTATTGTTTGTTTGTTTGTACTGAGTTGTAGAGACGTGCGTTGAACGTGTATTTGGTGTGATCGGCTTATGTGGGCTACGTGTTGAGTGGTCTGAGCTTAAGGGTTCTATTAGTTTTGGTCAATTGCCGAGTGAATGAGTGAAAAAGGGAGATGAGAGAGGACCAAGAAGATAGATTGGCGTTGAGGGCTGCTAGGGTTTATCTGTTGTGAGGTTTCCGTGAGTGAGAAAGTCTAGGGAGAGAGCAAAATGGATTTATGGTTTTTTCTCTTTTGTTTTTTTTTTTTTTTTGAGAGTTGTCGTGAGGAGTGGGAGGGGAGGATTAGGGTTGGTTTTTGTCATCTTTTATAGTTGTATGCTAGGGTTAAGTTTAATTAAGTTATTTAAGGAAAGGAAATTTGTGTAATTTTGGTGGGGAATATCTTTAATTTGGGAGGTGATTTGATTTTAATTAGGAAGGGGATTTATTTTGATTTTAATTAGATTTGATTTAATTTGTGACATGTGTTTTAAATGTTTTAATTATTTTTGGATTGGGCTTGGGCGAAATGGGCTTTGGATGGGTGCGGGAGTTTTGGGTCGAGGCTTAATATTTTAAAATAGAGATTAATCGGGCGAACCCGAGGACAATTAGCGAGTTAAAATTGTTGATGTAATTATTTCTTGAAATTTTCCCTTCCGACATCCGTTTCCCGCGACTTCCGCAACTTATCGGGTAGTGCCTCCATACGAGGCTCATCATTGGGCTTATATGCAAAAATACAGTGTCTACAGTCGCCCCCACTTTGATGGGACTTATGCAGTGTGTGACAGTGACAATCCTATCAAAGTTATGCATGCATTTTTTACTTACTTGGGTTGTCGGCTGTCGTACTTACCTGCTGCTTTGCGAGATGCTTCGAACTGAGTTGATGTAAGATGATGGTTCATTTCCGAACCGTTACTGATGTGAGATGGTGGTTCATTTCCGAATCGTTACTGATGTGAGGTGGTTCATTTCCAAAACGTTTCTGAGTTGAGATTGTGGTCCATTTCCGAACCGTTCCTAATGAGAGATAGTCCATTTCTGAACCGTTACTTGATAGGTGGTTCATTTCTGAACCGTTACTGAGTTGAGATTGTGGTCCATTTCCGAACCGTTACTGATGATAGATGGTTCATTTCTGAACCGTTACTTGTTGAGAGATGGTCCATTTCCGAACCGTTACTTGATAGGTGGTTCATTTTCGAACCGTTACTGATGTGAGGTGGTGGTCCATTTCCGAACCGTTACTGATGAGAGATGGTCCATTTCTGAACCGTTACTTGATAGGTGGTTCATTTCCCAACCGTTACTGATATGATGTGGTGGTCCATTTCTGAACCGTTACTGATGAGAGATGGTCCATTTCCGAACCGTTACTTGATAGGTGGTTCATTTCTGAACCGTTACTGATGTGATGGTGGTCCATTTCCGAACTGTTACTGAGTTGCTCGTCTTTGCCACTTTTTTTCTTTTTTTCCCTTTTTTTTCAATAAAAAACCCGCGAACACAAAACAAAAATTGCATGTATGTGACATGTATGCATGGATGTATTTCCTATCCCGATGGGTTAGGCCTTCCTTGTGCTCTTTGATGCCTTTTGCATATAAAAGTCTTTGGTCGCCCCATGGGCCTACTTATAGTTTCCTCCTGCCAATTCTACTCTGGTGATTGCTCAGTTTTCTTCGGTCACATGGCTCAAGATCCCGTTATGTCCCTTATTCGTGAGGTGGTAGACTAGTCGCTCCCAGACCTGGTTTAGGTTTCTGTTCTCTACTGCTTGCACTAGGTCAAGGTAGGCTACGTGGTGTGGCATCCCGTATCAACATACTATATTACACGCTATGAAATAGTCTCAATAGTTATATATATCATTGTCCTCAAAGAATGCTCAATAATGAGACCAGAGAACCTTCAAAACACTCGATGCTACTCAAATCCAAGTCTTTGAATAAATGATCTAAGCCAGACTCAAAGTGTGTGTGTGCAAAGGTTCATTTACAGCTTGATTCCTAGGTAAGCCGACTCAATGATTTCGTTTAGAAATTGGGTTCGATGGGTCAAACCAACCTAGATGTCTCAATTATACTCTGCAATTGCTTTTCCGTGCTCAATATGGTATGGTTTTCTTTTTCTTTTGTCTTTTTTTTTTCTTCAACACACCTACCCTTTAAGGTAACATTTCTCCTCATGGTGGTCCTAATACTCGCCCATGGGTAGCTTCACGCTTATCGGTTATAGGTGGTTCAATTCTTTTCTTTAGAGACTTTTCTTTTTATTTTCAACCATACCACACATCATAACATAAGCAAATCAAGATAGACATCTAAGTAGACGGTCATTCACCGACCTACAATTTCTTCAACTAGTCACATTGCCAACTACTAAGGTTTTCACTGTTAAGAACCTATAAATAAGTGCTTACGAGTCTAACATAGATCAATTACTCAAAGCATCAGATAACAGTACAGCAAGAGTTTATCATTTCTAAGATTTCATCCTAAAGCAAACATTTGCATCATTGGACTTATGCCTAACTATTAAGGACTAAGAACACACAATTTTTTTTTTCTTTTCCTTTTTTTTTCACAATGGTATTTCTATCATTGCCGTAAATTTTTCTGTTCTTTGGTTTTCTTTTCCCCGATATCCATGTTTGCTAAACCCTTCTTGACAAATCTTTTTTTTTCTCTAACCCAACGGATATCTATTATGGTTGTTAAAACTGTGAGTTAGCATGATGCGTGTATGCGTGCGATGCATGATATAAGATGTATGTGGTATCCTTCCGACCTTATTCCTCCCATACTCATGGTAAGTCTATTTATATCCTAGGTATGGCTCATTTTATGTACTAATATGTGGTACACAAAATCATTCTCTCTTATGCTACAAGGGTGAACATTGGCTGCTTCTGTCCCTTTCCATCAGTAAAAGACAAAGACCGCCCATTTACAATATGGACTAAGCCCATTATGGGATCATGCCATTGTCTAGAAACGACGAATTGGGCTTTCAGCAACTGCGGTCATGGGGATGAACTTGGAGGTATCCAAAGTAAACAAATATGTCATAACAAGGCGTATCCTTTCTGGATGAAAGCTAGTGCGGATATCGGACTCATGCTTCTGGCATACTTGGATCGTATTTTGATTTTCTAAGCCCATCAAGGTTTTCATACAAGTTGGCCCATTATCATTTTAAAGCATTCAATCACATTATTGCGAGGTGCAAAACTTGTCCCAGTTGCAAAAGGCCCAACAGGTTTACACTTTGCAATAATGTGGCTAAACAACTTCAAATGATAGGGGGCCCAAACACAAAGCGGCTCATCAGCATTTTAGAAGCTTTTGGCCCAATCATCATAAGACACAAGCTCGTCCCAGTTTAAATGGCCCAACAAGTTCACATCTTATGACAAGAAGTCCAACTGAATCCAAATGATGATGGTCCCAAACACAAGCATGAAAGGGTGGCTTCTATAGGTCGTATAACTATGGTTCACATGTGGGTTTATAGGAGTATAGATAAAGGCTCCCGCCGGCGAAGGATTGCCCACAACTAGGTCTCCCCACTCAAGGGTTCGAGCGACCAGGTGAGCGCACCTTTTTTATACCCTAAGGTACGTGCCAACGAGTGATGGTACCATGTAACGATCCGCCGCTTCGAGCGAAAATGACTTCACAATACATGAATAACTGTCAAATGGATTCCTTTATTGAAGATTCCCCAGTGGGATGGTGGAGCGAACTCTCTTAAATACCCTTACCTCTTAGGCTCTTATCGTATTGGTGACAGGAATAAACAACAGATCACCCAAATTAGTCCATCACTTTAAAAATATTCTAAGGTAAACTTCGAGTAAATGATTATCTAGATATCTTCACAGTTTTTCCTTTTGGCTATAAAAAGGTAGTGAGTGAAGGAAGACACTAAATCATTATCTAACTCTAATACCTTTGGTTAAATCAACTTTAGACACGGTTAACTAAAGCAAAAATCACAAACATTACAAGACATTATTTCGGGGCCGATTCTCTATCCCCAGTGGAGTCGCCAGACTGTATAACACAGAAATCGGCGACGCTGTTCGGGCTCGCAGCCCGGTCGGGAGTACGGAGTAGCCTGCGGGGGACTAAACTGGAGAAACGAAATGGAGTCTCCACCCAGTGTGAACTGGGAAATGATTTAAGGCCGCAATCACCCCTTGCAAGGGAAGACCTCAAACCGTTGGGTTCGGAATGGTCCCTTACTTATGCCAATTGTAATGAAAAGATTTATGCAATAGTATAACCAGGTCTTATGCTAAACATGCAAGATAATGTAATCAACACGCATCGCACATAAACAAATAAACAAACATAAGACAAATGCATAATTCCATAGACATATTAGACAAAGAAGTGCATAAGATGTGAATAGATAATAACGGTAAAGGCAGTAATAAAAAAATGGATAATTAAATATGTAATGCAAAAGAAGTGACCAAAGAAGCAAACATGCATGAAATGTGATGAAAAGAAATCTGTTTATTGTACGTGTGTTCGTGTAGCGCTTGAAAACGCGTTCGAACGGTAAACAGATTGCATGCGTTCATGTAGCGTTTGTAAACATGTTCGAACGAAAATGAGACAAAATGTGTACGTTCGTATATCGTTCGTAAACTCGTTCGAACGTCAAACAAAATACATGCGTTCGTGTAGCGTCCGAAGACGCGTTCGAACAAGATTACCAAAGTGGTATCTAAAATGACACGGAAACATGTATGAATGTTGCTCAAGCGGTACGTGGAGTTGTATCCCAAGTACAGACCGCATTACCGTCCATTCGGATTCGGCTATGGAATTTATGTATAGGTTTCCATCCGATATACCGTTAGAAGCAAACACTCAAACATAAATATGGCACGAATGCGAAAATGAAAAGATGTAAAATGACAACCAAGACAAAGACGAATAGCGCAATCAATAGGAGAAGGGTGTGGCAAAACATCGTGGTAAAGGTAGCCTTTAGGCATTTCCCTCGAATGGAGGACCTTTAACCTACATGATTAGCCCATGTGCATAAAGTAACAATACATGAATAAATAAATAAATAATATGGGACCTCGTATGCCCGACTGAACATATCTCACGTTCAATCAAACGTACTTCGTCCGGCGTGGCAAAATATCATGGTAAAGGTAGCCATTAGGCATTTCCCTCGAATAGAGGACCTTTACCCCACATGATTAGCCCATGCGCATCAAGCAACAATACATGAATAATTAAATAAATAATATGGGACTTCGTATGCCCGATTGAACATATCTCACGTTCAATCAAACGTACTTCGTCCGGCGCGGCAAAACATCATGGTAAAGTTAGCATTTAGGCATTTCCCTCGAATATATGACATTTACCCCGCATGATTAGCCCATGCGCATCCAGATTAACAATGCATGAACAAAGAAACAATATATGGAAAATAAATATCGGAACAATAAAGACAAAATTAAATACCAAAATGTAACACGTGTTTGAAAATTTCTCAAGCGGTACGTGAAGTTGTATCCCAAGTACAGACCGCACTACCGTCCATTCGGATTCAGCTACAGAATTTACGTATGGGTTTCCATCCGATATACTGTAAGGGATAACACTCAATCATCAACCCAACACAAATGAAACCATACGTAAAACACTACGATGCATGTGAATAATCGACTAAGAATAACTGAAAAGATAAATAATAAAAAAGGGGGCCCTCAGGTCTTACCTTTTAAGATGCTCCTCGGAAGTGTGTTACGTCATCGCCGGAATGGTTAATGCTCTGTAACTTTTCTGGTTTTTTGGTTTAAGGTTTTCCTTCACTGTTATGCTGTTTTCACTGCAGTTTTCTCTGTTTTCTTGATGGTTTTGGATGATTTTCGCTACTGTTTCGGGTGGTTGTTTTAGGTTATTTTCAGGGGCTATTTTGGGTGTTTTGGGACTGGTTTAGGGACTATTTTCACTCACTATTTTTTTTGGTTTTTCACGTGTTGAGGGCTTCAGGTTTTGGACTCAGTTTGTGTGTTATTTTAACCGGTGAAGGCAGAGGCTGCTTATTTTATTTGTCAGTCAGTGAAGGGCTTAGGTTTCGTTGTCGGTGAATGTGATGAGGGAGGCTGTTTTTGTGTTCTTGGTCGGTGGAGGGTTATTTTGCTTTGTTGTTGTTGTCGGCTGATGGCAGTGATTAGTGGGCTGAAGGGCTTACGTGTGAGTGTTCGGTTTGCTTGCTTAATGGAGGGTTGTGGCGTTGAGTGGGTGAAATGAGTCGGTGGGAGCAGACACTGTGAGGGGCTGATATGGTCGAAGGGATTTTTGGTGTGTGGTGTGTGGTATGCTCGGCTTGTGGAGCTGTGTGGGGTGAGTGAGTAAGTGATTGTTGAACGTGGGCATGGGGAGTCTGCTGAGGGTTTATGCGTGAGTGATTCACGTCAGTGACTGTATGGGCTTTTATTTCTTGTTGTTTGTTACGTGAAGGAGGGCTGCTCACGTTGAGGGTTTATTGTTTGTTTGTTTGTACCGAGTTGTAGAGACGTGCGTTGAACGTGTATGTGGTGTGATCGGCTTATGTGGGCTACGTGTTGAGTGGTCTGAGCTTAAGGTTTCTATTAGTTTTGGTCAATTGCCGAGTGAATGAGTGAAAAATGGAGAGGAAAAAGGACCAAGAAGATAGATTGGCGTTGAGGGCTGCTAGGGTTTATTTGTTGTGAGGTTTCTGTGAGTGAGAAAGTCCAGAGAGAGAGCAAAATGAATTTAGGGTTTTTCTCTTTTGTTTTTTTTTTTAGAGTTGCCGTGAGGAGTGAGATGGGAGGATTATGGTTGGTTTATGTCATCTTTTATAGTTGCATGCTAGGGTTAAGGTTGTGCATGAGCTTTCAAAAGGAAACAAAATCAAGCAAATAAGGGATTAGTTTAATTAAGTTATTTATGGAAATGAAATTTGTGTAATTTTGGTGGGAAATATCTTTAATTTGGGAGGTGATTTGATTTAATTAGGAAGTAGATTTATTTTGATTTTAATTGGATTTGATTTGATTTGTGACATGTGTTTTAAATGTTTTAATTATTTTTGGATTGGGCTTGGGCGAAATGGGCTTTGGATGTGTGCGAGAGTTTTGGGTCAAGGCTTAATATTTTAAAACAGAGATTAATCAGGCGAACCCGATGCCAATTAGCGAGTTAAAATTGTTGATGTAATTATTTCTTGAATTTTTCCCTTCCGACGTCCGTTTCCCGCGACTTCCGCAACTTATCGGGTAGTGCCTCCATACGAGGCTCATCATTGGACTTATATGCAAAAATGCAGTGTCTACATCTAGTTTAGCAAATTAATCAATTTTAAATTAATAAATCTATTTTTAATTGTAAATATAAACATTTCTAGTTAAAATTTTAAGGCCCTATTCAAATCTCATTAAAAATTTTAAATTTTTTTTAAGCATTAAAATATGTTAAAATTTTTTATTTTTTTTAAACACGCGCCCCATTTTTTGCATCTAAAGTGTCAGGCCGGCTCAGACATGTTGAGGATAGTAATATATAGGGATGGAAAAAAGTCCATTGGGATGGAGTCCATAAAGGTCTAATATGTTAGGGTCAAGTATACGTCAATTTTTTCCATTAATTGATCGGACCATGTGAATGGATATTGAATGAAAACCTTTTATATATATATATATATATATATATATATATATATATATCTTTTTATGATAGTGGTTATATCTATTAATTTTTTTTTAAAACTCAACCTGAATTTTTAACATATATAGTGTCACGTCGACTCAAACATGTTAAAGATAGTAATGTATATAGATTGGCCCATTGAAGCCCGATAAGTTAGGGTTGAGTATTTGTATAATTTTATATACTCATTAGATTGATAGCCGTGTGAACGGGTATTGAACGAACCCAATGTAATTTTATGTTTTGTTTTGTTTATAATAATTGTTATATATATTTTCACCGAACTAGTGGTGGTGCATAGATAATATGCATGCTAAATTAGATATGGTGTACATATAATTTGTTAAATTGGAGGTGATACATAGATAATTTTCCTTCACAATATAAATTAAATAAGGTAGTTTGACAATAATATCCTTATGATGCAATCATCCTCTTAACACTGTTAATGACAAAATGATTTTATAATATTAAATATAAATTCGAGATATTGCAGTGTTATTCTTAGAAATCCTCAAATTTGATTTATATTTTCACCTAACTTAAGGTGGTTCGTCCATAATTTCCCATTAAAGAACACATATTTCTAAGAAACCTTGTATGTCAAAGGGTTACATATTTTCTTATTAAGGATCATACACATCATTCCTCTCCACACACATATACATACATCTAATACTTATAAAATTTTCCTACAATCAACTCATTAGATTTAGGAAGAATAAATGATATCTTACACAATAAAGAATATTTTTAGAACAAATTACCATATATGACTCTTTTAATTAAAAATTACATCATTTCTAGATAAATATAACGATCCGATATGCTATTATTATGTTGCAGTGCAGGTAAAGACGATGGAGTGAAGCCATCACAGGCAAAAAAAAAAAAAAAGGAACACTCATACCTTTTTGATAAAGGGCCATCAAACAAATAATTAATGTTAACACTGATAAAATCATAATCATATAATATAAAATTAATTTTAGACGTTAATTTACATTCTAATATTTGTTTCATAATTTATAAATTAATTTATATATATATATTTTTTGAAATCATTGGAAACTTCGCCACCAAACTACCATTCTGGGTCGCGGCGCAGGTTAAACCTCCGGCTGCCCAGGCTCTTACTACGCTTCTTTTTTGTGTTGTTCATTATCTTCTGGTTCGTTGATCAACTTCACGTAGAGTACAAGACACGTTTAGTATGATGATGGTTTCCAAAAAAGCTGCTATTTACCAGTCTTTACCCCATGGGTATGAGTTTTGATTTATTTATTTATTTATTTATTTTTGCAATTTCTAAAATACAATAAATGCATGTTTGTTTTAAAAATCATTAATCGAGTAAATTATTATTATTATTATTATTATTATATTATTATTTTGTATATAGAAGATAATAGGAATGAAACCAAATCTCTTTAAACCAAAAATAAATGGGTTTGATTCGTTGATTCGAATTGTAACTCAACTCATCAAACCCATAAACAATGTGACTTGAGATTTTTTCAACCTAATTCGATCCGCACAACCTGCATAAATCAACCGGCACAACTCAAATAGGTTATGAGTTGACATATGAGTTGGGTTTTGTAGGTTGAATATATTTTATATTTTAAAACATTAATTAAATATTTAAGAATTCACATTCAAATATAAATATATGTATAAGAAAGGAAAAAAAGATTAAAATATAAAATAAAAATATCATATTAATTAAAAAATAAAAATAATTCAATATATATGATTGGAGGTGGAAAATTTTTCAAAATAACGCCAACCCGCAACCCGTGTGGGTTAGAAAAAATTTCCCAACCGCACTCAACCTACGCATGTCGCGGGTTACCACAAATCGGATTGGTTTTGTATACCCTTTAATTTGAACTATATTATTTTTGTGTCCTTCTAAATTAATATTCGCATCAATTTAAAAATACACAAAACTCTTATTTTAAATCTCCAATTAGTACTACATTAATTTTTACTATATAATTGTACGTTTTCCTATAGAAATAGCATATTTTAATTCATGCATTTTTTCATATAATTTGAAATCCTTTTTATTGTTACAACACCAGGTGTAAATTGACTAATGTATCAAACAGTTGGCATTTTACAAGTTTAATAATTAAAAATGATATAAAATTTTCATTGTCCATATGTTTTTTTCCCCAAATGTTATAATAATAATAATAAGATTAATTAAAATTAAATAAGTAACTTATAATATTATCAATTTAACAAATATTTAAACCACTCATTTTTACCCACAAGAGCGTGATTCGAATCCTAATTTTTTCCGAATCCTAATTTTAGTTATAATTGTTGACTGATAATCTTACATTTTAATAATATTCGATTAATATTGGACAATTTTTTTGAGAATTTAAATATGTTTTTAGATTTATTTTTACCAAAAAAAAAAAAAAAGAAGAATAAAGTTGCTTCTTTCTGACAATTTATTCCAAGTGTAGTCACGTGACACACTTCCAAATCACGTGCTCACTTTTTCTTCTTCATGTGCGGGCACACAGACACCACCCAACCATATCCGTTCTCCCTTTCGAGCTTCCACGCGCTGCTATCGCGTTGAATCCACTCCCCACCAAAGCGCGTGTAAACCATCCCAAAAAAATTTCAAAATTCAAAATTCCCACTGAAACCTGACGTTACCGTAACCTCTCCGTCAGCTGCCCCTCAAAACTAACGGCAATCCTCACTCCGTCACATCCCCCTATAAATACCCATGATCATCATCTCGCTCTTCTCTCTCGCTTCACTCTAAAACAAAAAGCATCGAAAAGAGAACAAATTACAAAACCCTAAATCACGCGCTCACTCGCTAGACAAAATGCGTGAGATTCTTCACATTCAAGGCGGCCAATGCGGCAACCAGATCGGAGCTAAGTTCTGGGAGGTGGTGTGCGCCGAGCACGGCATAGACTCGACGGGGAGGTACCAAGGCGACAACGATCTGCAGCTGGAGAGAGTGAATGTGTACTACAACGAAGCAAGCTGCGGGCGGTTCGTGCCACGCGCCGTGCTTATGGATCTGGAGCCAGGGACCATGGACAGCGTCAGATCCGGGCCGTACGGGCAGATCTTCAGGCCCGATAACTTTGTTTTCGGGCAGTCCGGGGCAGGAAATAACTGGGCTAAAGGTCACTACACTGAAGGCGCTGAGTTGATTGACTCCGTGCTTGATGTTGTTCGTAAGGAAGCAGAGAATTGCGACTGCTTGCAAGGTCCTTTTAGTAGAATTTCTATTTCGTTGATTTTTTTTTCGGCATTTTAAAGCGTTAAGGTTGATTTTATTCTTAAAATGTTACTAAATATTGGTTCTAAGTTAATTGACTGCTGTTGAAGGAAATTAGAGTAGTGTCCGTAGAATTTTCTATTGCTCATGTCACAGATCCATTCAGTCAAGGCCATGTTTTGATGCAGTTTTATTTTACTTTTAAAGTATTGTTTTTGAATACTTGTATTATGCTCTTGAAATGGAAACTAAACAGGAGTTTTAGAATTCATTTTTCTGTTGTTCCCTATTATTGTGTTATAATAATAATCAAGAGCAAGTTGATTTTGATATTTTTTATTATAATTTTGAGAAAATATTTAGAATAATTTTTAACTTTTTTCTCTGTGTAAATTGATTGGTACTGTTTTCAATTATAAGCAATTGTTAATTTTGTAAACTTTTTTTCAGGATTTCAAGTATGCCACTCGCTGGGTGGTGGTACCGGGTCTGGGATGGGAACACTTCTCATTTCAAAGATCAGGGAGGAGTATCCAGATCGAATGATGCTCACTTTCTCTGTGTTTCCATCACCGAAGGTGTCTGACACTGTTGTCGAACCTTACAATGCAACCCTTTCTGTTCACCAGTTGGTCGAAAATGCTGATGAGTGTATGGTATTAGACAATGAAGCTCTCTATGATATCTGCTTCCGAACCCTCAAGCTCACTACTCCTAGCTGTATGTTATTTCTTTACTTTTGTGGACAATATGTTATGCCTCATTATTTTATCATGTTCTGTTTTAAAAAGGGATATTGAGATAAGTTTTTCTATAATTGTTATCTGCTTTTTGTTACTTGTTTGCTCTTAGACCATCTCCAACCAAGTGGCATTTTGCTGCTCGGTCGATGATTTGGCGCAAAATTGATTTATGAACAGAATTTAGTGCAAAACTTGCACCAAAATGCAATTTTGGGTTGGAGATGCCATTAGAACTATAGTGTTTTGGCAGATTAATAACATAGGATTAATAATGTTGTCCATGATTTGTGCAATTTTCTATTCACACTGATGAATACATCCATTTGATTGACTATAGAGTGAACCTTTGTTTGCCTGAAGCCTTCATATTAAAATAATACAGTTTTTTTTCACACTTGTTGATCCCTGGATCGTGGGGTCTGCAATCCACCTGGTTCCCAATTACTATATGTTTGTATAGTTTACTTATTTTATTTGATTAATTAGTTGCTACTGTTGAATTTGAGAATTTGGCAACTTGTGAATCCTAAATTTTGTTTTAATGCAAGTGTATTAGACTATTAGTTCTCTACTAATGTCACGCAATTTTATGGTGATAGTTGTCCTTGATTTTCTTTTATGTGAGCATTGTTGTTGAATTATATATTGAACCTGAAAAGTTTTCCTGTTTAAATCCAGTTGGAGACTTAAATCACCTTATTTCTGCCACCATGAGTGGTGTGACCTGCTGCCTTCGCTTCCCTGGTCAACTCAACTCAGATCTACGCAAGCTTGCTGTCAATCTCATCCCATTCCCTCGTCTGCACTTCTTCATGGTTGGATTTGCTCCCCTTACCTCTCGTGGATCACAGCAATACAGGGCTCTCACTGTTCCTGAGCTCACTCAACAAATGTGGGATGCTAAGAACATGATGTGTGCTGCTGATCCTCGCCATGGTCGGTACTTGACTGCTTCTGCTATGTTCCGTGGCAAGATGAGCACCAAGGAGGTTGACGAACAGATGATCAATGTCCAGAACAAGAACTCATCCTACTTTGTTGAGTGGATCCCCAACAACGTTAAGTCTACTGTTTGTGACATCCCTCCAACTGGTCTCAAAATGGCATCAACCTTCATCGGTAACTCCACCTCAATTCAGGAAATGTTCAGGAGGGTCAGCGAACAATTCACTGCCATGTTCCGCAGAAAAGCTTTTCTGCATTGGTACACTGGAGAGGGTATGGATGAAATGGAGTTTACCGAGGCAGAGAGCAACATGAATGATCTGGTCTCTGAGTACCAACAATATCAAGATGCAACTGCCGATGAGGATGGTTATGAGTACGAAGATGAGGATGAAGTCCAAGAGGAGGCCTAGTAATGTTTGATGTGATATGTTTATTGCTGTTCAGTTTGTTGCATTTATGTTGTGGACTAATGTTTTCTCTTTTACCCATTTTACCTGAATGCCTTGTTTGGGTGTTTGGACAGTGGTGATGTTGCCGCCTTTGCGGCCCCGTGTTTCTTTTTTCTGTTTTTGAGTTTCGTATTATGGTGTTGCTTAGAGGGTATTGGATTATATAATCATGTTTATCATAATAGTTGGTGGCTGGTTTCTGAAATGGGATTTACAATTAGATAATATTGTGTTACAATATATATACTGTGTTTGCTTCTTTTACATCATTAATCTTTTTGCTTTCCCAGTATTTGGTGACTGCTAGGGGTGTCTACAGGATGTGTTTGAGACTTGAATTTTCTGACCCGACTCGTAGGGGTTGGTAGGGTGTTCATGGGTCTGGTCATTTGAATTTTCTGACCCGAAACCGAAATTTCAAAAGGTGACTCGCACAAGTCGGGTCAAAAAATCATGGGTTGGGTCGTGTCAACATAATATGTAGTAAATATAATATATATAATTTTATTGATACAAATTTGACAATATGAGTGTGTAGTTGAAATTGTCAACTTGTCACAAGTTCGATTCTGATCTGTAGTGTTTTATTTTTTGATTTTTTCTTTTTGAAAAAAGAAGAAAAAACAAATTCCAGAATTGCTACAATTGAGAATCGAATCGAACATTAGACCAGGAACATATTTATCAAATAATTTACCATTTCACGTACACTCGTTCCCTGTCAAAATTATCTCATTAAAGTTATATATATCATTTATATCGGGTTGGGTTGGATTAGATCTAAGTTTTCTGACCTAAACTCCAAATTAACCCGAAATTAAATTTAAAAAATCATAAATCCGACCGGATCGGATCGAGTCGGTCTGGTTCAGGTTGGGTCAACCCAACCCTACGAACACTCTTAGGGTTGGATTGTATATTTGTATGCTCGTCAACCTCCTTTGTGCTCATCTTGCCACGGAACATAGCAGAAGTAGAAGAAGTGGGTTTATCAGTTTTATAGGAAAAGGAAAAATAGATTAAAAATATAAATTTCAATCGTAATTTTTTTTTTTAAAATATAAATAAATTATAAAAATAAATAAAATATGAGGGTGGGTTAGGAAATGACTTGCGGGTCGGGTTGGATTGGTACACCCATTTCCGAAACAATCAATTATTTTTAGTGATACGACACCGAATTTTCAACTCCAATATACCCTTAAAATATTCTTTAACATAATCGAAGAAAGCTTGCTTGGTTGCACAAAACAAATCCCATGAATCTATTAACTGTCTTGAACTGTGATTACTATCTGGTAAACATATCTATTAAAATGGGGTTTAAAATCTTATTTTATCTACGAGTTATGATTTTCTCATTTTGTTTTCTCTTATCGTCTCCTACCGCTATCAACTTAAGTATCGAATTTGGAAGTCGCAGCTTGGAGGTGGTATATCATGTGCCAGATGTATATGCCATCTCTCTCATAGATAAATTAGAAATTTATTAAAAAAATCTATTTCTCAAAATTTATTATTAAAAAATCATACCTAATTTAGTAATTTTTAAATTTTATTCATCTTTAATCATTTTTTAACTAATAAAAAATTTGACCTAATTTTATTTCATTTTTATCCTTATAAAGAAAAAAAAAAATTAAAAATTATTGTTCATGTGAACATTATTATTATTATTATTATTATTTTTATGTTTTTGCTTTTAAAAAAAATGGTGTGCAAGACCCGATATTTTTATCCCTTATATTTCTTTTAGGTATTGCGTTCTTTGATATTTGTATACAGATGAAACCACTTATAATCACATTACTCGGCACAAACTCTACTCAGCATTATTCGGTGATCGCATGAAATCAGCCCCTGTCCTATAATTAATCATGAGCGTCAAAAGTCAAACTAGATTTTAAGTGTAGTTTCGCTTTCAGGATTCAAGCATAGTTAAAGGTAAGTTTAATGTTCATTATTTAAAAATAAGATAAATGCTCATTAATCGGTATAAACAAGTTGGAGTTTTGAAAATCATAAATTTTCTTTATAGTCATTTATGCTTAGGGATTAATTTTCAGTTACGATTCTATAAATGGAGAAAATCTATTATACAACGAAGGTATTATATCTTCCGTATAACAATCCAATCAACAATTGACACGCGTGTTAAAATATTCACCAGGGCATTCTGGTAATTTCAAAGACACGATTTGGGGGCAATTTATTCGGTCGCCAGTCAGTCACTCAAGCATCTAATACCTGAATTATGTACATGTCGCTCAAACTTTTGCTGAGGAATAACTTTCGTCAGCGGATCTGCAATGTTGTCCTCTGATGCGACCTTCTCGATCTTCACATCGCCACGATGTATGATATCACGAATCAGATGGAAACGTCGAAGAACATGCTTGGATCGTTGATGAGACCGCAGTTCCTTAGCCTGCGCTATAACCCCGTTATTGTCACAATACAATGGAACAAGCTCAGCTGCTAACGGAACTACTCATAATCCAATTAGGAATTTACGGATCCAAACTGCCTCTTTTGCTGCTTCAGCTGCAGTAATATACCCCGCTTCTGTTGTTGAATTGACAACAGTCTCTTGCTTGGAAGATTTCCAGCTTACTGCTCCGTTATTCAAACAAAATATGTATCCTGATTGTGACTTGCAGTCGTCTTTATCGGTTTGGAAACTTGCATTGGTATACCCAGTTACCTCAAGTTCTCAATCTCCATAGATTAAGAAATCATCCTTAGTTCGTCTAAGATACTTAAGGATATTCTTAACCGCCATCCAGTGACCATCACCTGGATCGGCCTGATAGCGACTACACATGCTCAAAGCATACGATACATCAGGTCGCGTACATATCATGACATACATGATCGATCCGACTGCCGAGGCGAACGATATCCGACTCATGTTGTCTCTCTCATCTGAGTTTTAGGATACATTTCCTTAGATAGAGTGACGCCATGTGACACTGGCAATAGTCCTCTCTTGGACTGATCCATGTTGAATCTCTTCAACACTTTGTCAATGTACGTGCTCTGGGAGAGTCCAAGCAGCTTTCTAGATCTATCCCGGTAGATCTTTATTCCTAGAATAAAGGCTGCTTCTCCCAGATCCTTCATGGAGAATTTTAATGAAAGCCAAGCTTTCACCAATGTTAACATGGGAATGTCATTGCCAATAAGCAATACATCATCAACGTAAAGGACAATGAATGTCAGTGCGCTCCCACTAACCTTCTTATATACACAAGGATCATCATCGTTTTGAACGAAATCATATTCTTTTATGATCTCATCAAAACGTTGGTTCCAAAAACGCGATGCTTGCTTCAATCCATAAATGGATCGATTTAACTTACAAACCTTGTTTGCAAGTCTTGGTACGACAAAACCATCAGGCTGTTGCATATAAACATCCTCCAAAAGGTTTCCGTTAAGGAAAGCGGTTTTGACGTCCATCTGCCATATCTCGTAATCGAAATATGCAGCAATAGCAAGCATTATCCGAATGGATTTAATCATGGCAACGGGTGAAAAAGTTTCGTCGTAATCGACACCATGTCGTTGACGATACCCTTTCGCTACAAGCCTAGCTTTGTACGTTTGTACGTTGCCATCCATGTCAGTTTTCCTCTTGAAGACCCATTTGCAACCAATAGGCTTTACACCTTCTGGTGCATCAACCAGTGTCCAAACTTGGTTGGTGTACATGAATCCATTTCGGAATTCATGGCATCTTGCCATAAACCGTAGTCGATACCTTGTATCGCTTCCTCATACGTAGCCGGCTCGTCTTCCTCAATAAGATTAATATCCACATGAGGTGAGATCAGAAACCCATACCTCTCATGTTATTTTCTGACTCTCTCCGACCTACGCGGCCCTTGTGTAATCGAAGATTGTGGTACAGTCTCATCCCTGATGGACTATTCATGTTCCGTTAATGATTCTGTGCCAGGAACATATCACTCCGATTTTCATCGAGTTCTACTTTCCTCCCACTTATCACTGCATTTAGGAATTCATTCTCAAGGAAAATCGCATGTAGAGCAACAAATACTTTGTTCTCTTGTGGGTGATAGAAGTAATATCCTTTGGTTTCCCTATGATATCCTACAAATAGGCATTTATCCGATTTGGGTTCAAGTTTAATATCCACATGAGGTGAGATCAGAAACCCATACCTCTCAGGTTGTTTTCTGACTCTCTCCGACTTACGCGGCCCTTGTGTAATCGAAGATTGTGGTACAGTCTCATCCCTGATGGACTGTTCATGTTCCGTTAAGGATTCTGTGCCAGGAACAGTATCACTCCGATTTTCATCGAGTTCTACTTTCCTCCCACTTATCACTGCATTTAGGAATTCCTTCTCAAGTAAAACCGCATGTAGAGCAACAAATACTTTGTTCACTTGTGGGTGATAGAAGTAATATCCTTTGGTTTCCCTAGGATATCCTACAAATAAGGGTTTCTCATTCCTGAAGATTTGGGGTTGCTGGGCATACGTCAAACGTTTGGAAGGTACCAAACTTGAACCCAAATCGGATAAATGCCTATTTGTAGGATATCTTAGGGAAACCAAAGGATATTACTTCTAACTCTTCCAAACGTTTGACGTATGCCCAGCAACCCCAAATCTTCAGGAATGAGAAACCCAGTTTCTTTCCTGTCCATATTTCATACGGAGTCTGTTGAACAGACTTTGACGGAACCTTATTTAAAATAAGTATTGCACTGTTTAATGCATATCCCCAGAAGGAAATAGGTAGCTCTGTGCAACTCATCATAGACCTTACCATGTCTAACAAAGTTCGATTTCTCCATTCGGACACACCGTTTAATTGCGGTGTTCCGGGAGGAGTCCACTGTGAAAGAATACCATATTCTTTCAAGTAATCAAGAAACTCATTGCTCAAGTATTCGCCACCACGGTCCGACCGTAATGTCTTAATACTTTTGTCTGTCTGTTTTTCTACTTCGTGTCGAAACTCTTTGAATTTCTCAAAAGTTTCTGACTTGTGTCTCATAAGATACACATAACCATAAAGCGATGCATCATCCGTAAAGGTTACGAAGTATTCATATCCACCTCTAGCCTGGCTAGACATGGGCCCACAAACGTCACTATGAACAAGGGCTAACAGTTCGGTGACACGTGCACCTTTACCGCTAAAAGGTGATTTAGACATCTTGCCTAATAAACAAGATTCACAGACGTCATATGAATTTGGATCAAATCCGTCCAAGTACTCACTTTTCGAAAGTGTGGATATACGTGTCTTGTTTATGTGTCCCAGACGACAATGCCACATGTAAGTTTCATCTTTGTTACTTACTTTAAGCCTTTTGTTTGTTACATTATATGTTTGAGATTGATTCATATTCAAAATATATAGACCATTATTTACATCAGCAGTGCAAATTTCCATATCATTTTTATACATAAAACACCCAGTGTTTCGAAATACAAAAGTATACCCACATTGGGCTAACATAGATACATAAATAATATTCAGTGTACTCGCGGCAGTCACGCTTCCAGTGACCCCGCTTGCCACACTGGAGACAAACATCTTGGGATTTGTCCTTAGGCTTCCCAGAACCTTTTGACGATTTGGCCTTGCCCTTCTTCTTAACACCTCCAGTCGCCTTGGGCCAAGCCCTAGGAGCCTGAGATGTTGAAGCATACTGCGCCTCGCGCTTCTTGCCCTTAAGAAGCTCCTTTTCTGCCTCACGTAGAGTGCACATCAACTCTCCAAGAGTTTGGTCTTGGTTCAACATGTTGTAGTTCATGATGAACCCACTCCAAGTGTCGGGGAGAGACTGTAGGATCAAATCTACTGAAGTCTCTGCCTCGAAGACTATGCCCATCTGTCTGAGCTGCTCAATGTCAGCAATCATCTGTGACACATGGTGTTCAACAGACGTACCCTCTGATATTCGAGCGCGGAAGATCTTCTTCTACAACTCATATCTTTGCGATCTAAGGTTAGATCGGTGAAGATCATGCAACTTCGCCATCATTACCGATTGAGCAGTCACATTATCATCGCTATGAGTCTTCCAAAGCTCTAGCTCAAGCAACTGATCAGGTCGGGGCTTAGGCCCAAGAGGTCGCTCTATAGTGTAGAGTAACTTCTCGGATCCCAGAACAATTCTGAGATTCATATCCCAGTCCTGAAAGTTTGTGCCATTAAAGACGTTGTCGCCCATGACAATATCCCTAATGCTTAACTTTCCTGTCATCTTAACCGCAATAGTCCAACTATTTGATTAACGATGTATGGGTACAGTCTAACTGTTACAAGAAAAATAATAATATATTAGTCCAACTAATAAAATAATTGACGAAATAGTTTTGAAAGCGCGTAAAGCTAAGTATTTGAATGAAATTGCAAATTCAATACTAGCCTCCCATTATTTTTCGGCGAGCCTCTAACCCTCTGTTGAGTACTCGGGAAACCTAGTTTCCTAGTGGGCTATAATCCCGTTAAATAACATACAACCCTGACTTTGGCCAACAAGCTGTATGATATTTAACTAGGTAGATCTCTAAGATCAATTGGATCTCATCCAATTCCTTGATCCGGTAGGTGGACCTCCAAGTCCGAAACATATATACAATATATATGCCAATATATCCAATATATTTTCCTAACCTTTTTCCTCTGAATCAACTATGCCTTGGCTTTGGCACAACAAGCTTAATGATTCCAGTTAAGCGGAACCCATTGACTTTGGAAAGCTTCGTAATCGATGTCGATGGACAAGAAATGATCTTGATTTTGGCCAATAAATCACAACTTGGACAAGACACATGATATGCAACAAAGCCTTCATGATTCAAACACATCCTCGATGGACAAAGGTCTTGACTTTGGCCAACAAACCAGTGCCAATCTTGGATCTTGAGTAAGAATCACTCAATGGAAGGAAAACGCTTAATATTTATTGAGGGTTTTTCGCGTAAATTGGCAACTAATTTATTATCTTTGTTAGGTCTCATCATACACCCTTAAGCATGCATTCTAAAAGCATAATAAGGCGCGGAAATAAATTAATAATGATATGCGGATGGATATCTCACAGATTGTTCATAGAACAAATCAGTCCATTTCCTCTCCCCGACTAGCACTATTCTTACTTCTACCCAATTACATAATACAATGAAAGAAACCTCATTAACATTGAGGGGAATTAGGTGAGAAGAGAATTACAAAGAATCAAGAGAGATAAGGCTGGACACGCAGGTCCAATTTAATAAATTCTAAATTTTCAACAATTTCCAAAATTGCATTTTCCCTTCTAATATCCATCCGATATACATTATTCATTCAACACATCCATGTATTCACACAAAGCATGTTATTCAATCAATCTAATCCAATTAATTAATCTTGAATAAAGTGATCATCCAATGTTCAAACAACGATTTGATTTTGCGCGAGTCCAACTCGTTTGAGAATAAGTACTCAAAGTACGAATTCTTGAATTATATCAAACTACAATTTAAATCTAATTTAATTCGTACTCAATACTAATTCCATATTTAATTCTAAATTAAATAACTACACTTTTTAATGTGCCTTTACGACTTAGATTCCAAATCTAATCTAAATGGGTCTCAAAGCCCAATTAACATCCAATGTAGTTTAATTAAAGTCCAATGGGATTTCAATTAATTTCTTAAGGCATGGACTTTGGTCAATATGGGTCAAACCCAAATACCAAAGCCCAATTAAGGAATCACCCTATTTGCCAAGAAACCAATTTAGGCCCATAAGGCCCAATTAAACATAAAAGACCCATTTGTCATATTTGGACTTAATGGAATGATTTAGGCCCAACTTGGATCCAATCCAATTGACCTAAACCAACTTGGCCCAACCAAGCCCATTAGACCCAAATACAACATTATAAGCCAATTCTAAATTAAGCCAACTAATTAAATTTTAAATTTTAAAATTCCAAATTTCATAATTTAATTAATTAAAGTGTATTACATTAATTAATTATCCAAATTAATATTTCCAAAATATCAATTTAATTAATTAATCATGCTTGAATTT